>JANHFX010026139.1:0-24308 GCA_027560015.1 Chloroceryle amazona
CAAAGGGGAAGAGAAAGGGAATAAGGGAGAGAGACTCAGTGATTAGAAAAGGAAACTAGAACAGCTTGAATGAGAATAATAATAATAATAGTAATAAAACAGAGTATGTACAAATACATACAAAACCAGTATGGAACCCAACCCCCCGATGGTAATTCCATCACTGTCACCACTGATGCTGTGAAGCAGGCACCGGGGGGGTCCCAGCCTGGGCCCTGCAGCAGATGGGAGCTGTGTTCTGGAGCTGGATTCTGGTACCAGGTTCAGGAACACACCGATTGGGATCGAAGGCAGAAGGGACAGAGTCCTCCTTGGATGCTCCAAGGAAAGAACCAAAAGAGGACCTGAGCCAAGCCAAACAAAGCTGGCAAAGCGGTCCAAGAGGGGAGAAGAGCCTGGGAGTCTCCAGAGAGAGGGCGAACGAGCAAGCAAGCTAGCTAGCAAGCAAACAAAACTAGCAAGCAAGCAAGCAAGCAAAACCAAAACTAGCAAGCTAACAAAAACCTATAAACCCTCCAGATCCTTCAGCTTTATACCCAATATGATGTATATGGGATGGAATCCCTCGTTGGCCAGTTTAGGGTCACCTGTCCTGTCCACTCCTCCCTGCAGGTGCAGCCTTTCACATTCTGCACCCCCCAGCGTGGTGCGCAAGATCCAGCAGTGGCCTTGGTCTGCACCCCAACCCTTGGTACTGACCCTAACCACGGGGTCTTCTCACTGCCAGCAGCAGCCACTGCCTGTGCCAAGAGCTGCTGCCTGCAGACAGGGCAGGGAGTGAGAAGAACTGAGCTGAAAAGTAAAATCACTCAACAGAATGAGTTCTGTTCTCACTCAAACCAGGACAACAGTGGAAATAAAGCTTTTATTCTATGACAAGAAAGGTTAAACTGAAGCATTCTTTTTTTGTATCTGACATTTATAGATAGCTGAAGTCATATAATAAAAAAATAATAATGCAATTATAGATAGGTTACTCTTCATTTGAATTGCAAAGATGTGTTTTAATGCTTTCCTCAGAGCTCTCGCATGTTGGTGTACAACGATCTACTGGAAACAACTCCTTAGTGACAGCTAAAATGAAAAGTTCATGGGGGAATACACTGTCCAATAAATGTTTCACCTTTCAGCCTATGTCATTGCACAGTAATATTTATAACTTCAGTTTTATAGTGTCTTTTATGCTGAGATCTCAACCTCCTTAACTAGTGTTAATTAATTAATCTTCATTATCCCTGAGGGATTAAACAACTTGGCCAATTTTAAAGAGAAGAGATGGCACGGTGAGCAATAAACTACAAATACTGAAGCTTCAAACCTAACTGTTTAAATACTGGGGAGAAATTTCATGCATAATACAGAAGAAAAAAACCCCATTTCATTAAATGTACCTAATATTTAGCTCCTACTCCTATTTATTTCAGTACATGCCAAAACACCTTTTGTCATAGCTGGGCCCGATGAATTGCTTTGTGAAGTTTCAGAAGTGGCAGAGAATCATCTACCCACCGTGGTCATTCTTCTTACTTATGTGAGACGAATTCTCTCACAGTGTTTAATATTCCTGACGCAGAACGTAGGATGGATTTTCTACTTTGGCTGAATAAGAGCTGGGAGAAAAAGTGGAGAGTGCTGTCTTGGATTACAGAGAAACTGGCCTATTCCAAAATCACCTCATGTAATTTGGGATATTTGCTTTTCACTCAACCAGTACTCACAAAAAAATCAAACTTCCATGCATTGCAAGTCATAATTGCAGGCAAGTAAGGACATTTATTTAAATGCCTAATGTTGATGTATGTACTCAAAGCTTGAATCTGAAAGACTGTTTTCCCCTGCTTTTTGTAATATCCTAATGAATAGCATATTGAAAATAATATTGGATTTTGCTATGAAAATATGATTACTGAAGCATCATCATTAGCATCATTTAAACACTAAAGAAAACTTTTCATAAGGCCATAAACATATTTTCACTTCAAATAGCACATATTTTAGCTAACAGAAAATAAAGAATGTAATTTATATTGGAAGAATTTGTAGTTTCTTGGGTTTAAGATAACAGAGTATCTTCAAATAGTTATCTTTTTTTTACAAAAGGAAAGCAGGAAAGATGAGCATATGGTCAAAGAATGACTTAGTCTTCTTTTGTGAGCTGCACAAAGTCACAACTCACCTGATGCCAGTGTTGAAAGAGTAAAGCAATAAAACTTGGTTTTAGTATTTAATCATTAGCATAACTGTCTTCCAAACTACCATCCCTTTCTGTAACTTGCCCATGACAACAGACACTCACACCAAGCAATTTCCAAAACTATTTCTTTACCTCGCTTCTCTACCTGCGATATTCAAATGGTGTTTTTCATCTGCCAGACAGTAGAAAGAAAGAAACAAAGCCATGATGAGAGTTCACTGATTTCAGTATTTTAACCACATCCCAGTCACAACCAATCTCCTGAAGTGAGGTCACTGTGCTTCAGTTCCCTCACACATGCAGTGAGAGTAACAAACGCTCCTGGATGGAGTCTGTCTTACCTGTTCAGACTGTCAGCTCTGCAGAGGAGGAGGGAGGGGGTAGCTCTTAAACTAAGTTGTTTATTGCACTGCAGCAGTTTTGCCAGCGCACTTTCTACTTTCCAAACATTCCCGACTCTCCTTCCAATACACAAACTCCACCAGCAAGTACTGCCTTTCCCGTGAGGAGGTCTGACAGGCCCATCCACCTGGTGGCAGTCATGCTTCTTCAGAATCCCAAGTTAATTAATTTTTTCAAAGAGTAATAATTGCAGAAGTTCCTCCACTACGGCCCTGTGTTCTGCTCTATCACTGCTGGAATCTTTACTTTTACTATTAGTACCATGAAGATGACCCTTATTTCCAGGGGACAGAAAGTTTACTTGATGCTGAAATTAATGTGACTTTTTCATTAAGAAGTTGCCTAAGAAACACTCTTTCCCTGTATAACTCACGTCCTTAAATTCTTACTGCACTCCTCTTCCCTTAATCCTACATCAATATTGCAAATGCACTGAAAAAAAACCCCTATCTCCTATTTTTATCCTGTTTGGCATGTATGCCCACTATTTCTATCTTCCATGTTGCATTTACAAGATGTTAAAACCGTGTCACTTTAGTAGACCAATAGCTTCAGAATAAATTAAGAGCTTTCAGTTTATATGTAGAAGCTTTTCTTGCCAATAAACAAACAAGCATCACAGGGCTTTGCCTCTTGCATCGGATACATTATCACTATAAATTTGACCTTCCAAACTGGTTCACAAGAACACGTCCAATGAGAGAATACAAGTGATCACGAAGGTTTGCGGATTATTGGCTAAATTTTACTGTCCTTTTATGATCATTTTCAGCTGTGATTTTCCTCTTAAATCATTTAATTTATCTACGTTTACTGATCCTCGTTCCTGAATTTCTTTCAAACATCTTCCTGTACATAATGGCCACAGGCTTGCAAAACTTCCAAGACTTTGGAAGGTGGCTCTGGCACACTTTCTTTCATCAGAGATGAAAGTTGACATTTTCTAGTCCTTTCAGATTTCAATGTCATATTTCCTCCCTGCCTAGAAAATCCACCAGACTTTCTAATCACTTGCTCCATGCAGTAAATGTCAGAACTTCAGACCGCAACCCTGAGGACAGAATGACTCAAATATAGGGACATTCACTGACAAACCCAAGGTCAAACATCTAATCATTATTATACACAAGCACAACACAGCTATCTAAGCAGGACAAAATCTGACATGTGGAAAGACAGAGTTGTGTCCTGTTCAGCTGCAGACAGAGACTCAGAGAATTCCAGCAGAGTGCTGTGGCTACAGAGACTGGCTGAGCTCTGACTCTTAAACTTCCTGGGTTAGCTTAGAGCAGAAATGCGTAAGCATAAAGACAGCTTTTCCCTTCTCTAAGGCCAAGGTGAACCTGTTAGATGCTGTGTTTCAGTGAAGAACCTGGACTTTTTCTAAAACCTCTTCAACTGAGTTTCCCTTTATACTGAACATTTCCTGCTACAGACAGCACAGACTCCTAATTCTTAACCTCCTTCAAATTACAGATGCTGTGTAGTTGAGAGAAGGGGCTGGGAAGAGGAAATTCAGCAAATACTCCAGGAGAGTACTGGTCTTCAGTAATTAGAGGATAGCCCTATCTCAGATCAACTCCTGCCCTGGCAAGTAGACTATCAGCAGCATTGCTGGGCTCCCTCTCAAGAAGTAACTTTGCAGGGACGTGTCAGTTCTCACTGTCTAAGAAAAATATGCGTATTATTCTGAACATGCAGGTGCTTAGTTGGATGACAGACAATTTCACACTGCAGAGGGCTGTAGGTCTCTTATTTCTTCCTTTCTTTTTTCCTTAAAGAGTAAAATGACAACTCTTCTGGCCTCACAAATCTGCAAGTGCACACAGTTTGATAAGAGTTCGATGATGAATGGATAAAATTCATAAGTACAATATGAATTTGCCTAGTCCCCAGCAGAGACCTCAATGGGGAAGTAAGTGCTTTGCTTAAGAGCTTACATTTAAATCTTCTATTTAATAAGAATGAAAACAGAATTGAACCATAACAAACAAAGTTAAATAAATGCCAAACCAACTCTTGATCATCCGCTTTTTCATCAAACTTTCCAGTTGCAACATCCTCTCCTGGCTGATACACATTAAGGTTGTAGAAATGCACTGTCATGGACAGCAGCATTTGTATGAGCACCTTACTTTTATATCCTTACTACAAGAATTATGGCACTCACTGTCATTTTATTCTTCTTATAATTAATATTTTTTACCTGTGAGTCTACACTTTCTTCAGCCACTTGGAACCTGTAAAATCTATTCTGGACTCATACACAATATTAACCCAGAGTTTTGCCTCCTTGCTACCACCTGCACCTGTATCAAACTATCCAGTTCAGGGGTTTTCATCTCTTCTCGTGGAACAAAACCACCCAACCAAAAAAAACCAAACTTATTTAATCCTGGCATGAGAAATAGCTTGCTTTCTTTAAATAAAAATCTACCAGTGTTCACTGAAATGAAGTATTTCAAGCTTTGACTATACTGAAAAAGGGTATTGATTTTTCTAGTTTTTTTGTATTGTGAGAGCTCTTGTAAGCGAGAGAGGCCATTACATCAGTCTGGTTTAGTAGGATCCTTTGCAGCTTTCCAAGCTGCTGGCTCTTTTTGTAAACCGGTTGCTTTTAGAAGCACTCGGGTTTCTTTTATTTATTTACATCTCTAATGGCAACTTTATTCAATAGCACAATACAGGCATTACAGCTCTGGTATCCATAATCTGGATGTTGTTATCTGTCTGGTATCTGCCCCTTTTTGCCACTGCACAGAACTCAAGATGAGACTGGAAGGCTGTAGGCAAGGCTAAGCGAGCAGAGTTGTGGTTACACGCCTCATCCCATATGAGGACAACCATCAGGAGGGATATTAAATTATGTATTCATTACAGAAACACAATTATTTTAACTTTCAGAGGCTCTCAATCCACAGGCTCAGTGAGTATCCCCTAGTCATATTCAAGGCTAACTTTCAGACTTACTGGCCTGCTCATTCCAAAATGTAAATTATTTTCTCTAGTTCCACATCTCTCTCAGCCTGGATATTTATTTTATAGTAAATCTTCAGAGAGACAGAAACTCTAAAACAGAAATAGGAGAGAACTAGAGGAGCTCTGACCTACTGATTTTTTTTGTGGGGTCAGTAAAAGGTATTCCCATCTATCTGCAACCTTACTTAATCTCTACTTTTGTTAGTGCACACGTGAATATAAAATGTGGTATTTTTGCATTCTCTGCTACCTTCTTATGCCTACTTCCCAGTGATTTTGGAGAAGGATGAGGTACAATGCATTTATATTTCTATGCCTTTTATTTACAATTAATCCTGCACAAGTTTATGTCTGTTCATTTGCAAAGCAAATCAAATTTTGTTCTTCTATGACTCATATATTTAATACTTTTAGCCGGTATGGAGGAACTTTCTCCTAGTGTATGTTAAACTAACAAGAATTCATCATAATTTTTCCACTGCAGCACTTATTTAAATTTATTCTGAGATTCCTGTTGGTACCAGATAGAACACAGCTGTATGAAAATAGAATTGGCTTGTTTATTCTGGTACTTATTTGTATAAAGAGTACATCTTCCCTTCCTCCTGCTGGTTTCCTTTTCCAAAGGAAACAACTGATTCTTTTACCATGAGATCAATGGACAACGTATTCTGTTAGGAAAATTTGCAAAGAGATAATATAAGGGTGCTTTGTACACTGAAGACACAAGCTTTTCAACAAGACGCATTGCAGATCTCTCTCCAGGAATGGAAATTCCTTATCAATGCCCAACTTCCTACCAAGTGTTTTGACAGGCCCTACAAGTACTGTAATCTCCTTACTGACAACAGACAGCAATATTTTCCTCTCTTTAGAAGATATTACTAACAACACTGGAAATGGTTTTGTACCCCCTATTCTCTGTCTGTTCATGTAGGAATTATCTGTAAACTAAGCCTAAGACTTAGACATGAATTCATGGAATAGAAACTGTATCCAAGTTGGTGATAATGTGTTTGTCATCCACTGTTCAGAAAAAAATTCCTTAGCCCTTCGTAATATCTGCAAATTACACTGTGCTGCTTGAACTAAATACCACATGTAATTATTCAGCTCAACCATAGATTTTATAGCTGGATATATAACTTGGATTTCAATTTCAGGGATTACACAAACACTTCATCTTAACTTTTAATACTATGCTTGCAAGTGGAGTTCAAATTCCCTAAAACTTGAAAGCAAGGGCAAAACAATCACAGACAGGACAGATACTTGCTTTAGGGTTTGCACAAACAATATGACAAACAGGCTAATAAAATGGGAGGGAATTGAGAAATACCAATTAGAAGAGGTTCCTGAATTCCCAGAAGAACAACAAAGAAGAAAACCTTACACGCTCAGTAGTCAGAGTGAAGAACCTGGAAAAGCAGTCCTCAGTACTTCGTAAACCAAACAAGGACAAATTCACAGATAAAATAGTCCATACCCAATATCATGGCTAAACCAACACAATTAAGTCTTAAGTTTTCTTCAAGTTGACATATATGATCATGTTCAACAACTAAAATTTATTTTGGCCAAGCAATTGTTAAGGTTTATGGAATTGAGTTGTGGATTTATAATGTTTTGTGTGCCATAATACACAGTTTCATGAATTCACTGTCCCAAATAGTGTAATGAAATATTTAAATACAGTGAATACAATTCTGTTTCAGTGATACTTCTTTTGTATAATTTATATATTTTATTTCATTATTTTTTTAACAATGGTATAAATGCAGGCAAAGGTAAATGTTACAGGGCATTAAACTTTTGTCTCTGTCTTATTTGAATGTGTAATTTAGTAATCAGGATAAGGACCACTCATTATAATGTGACATGAAACAGACATAACCTGTTTCAATCCTCGAGAGATACAAAAACCCAGCCTTGACTGGAGAGGACAAAGAAAACACAACCATTTAAAAAGGACAGAAATGTTACCAAACTGAGTCAACCGTAGTTAACTGCACAGGGTGAAGCCCAACGGGGTTTGTTATTTTAAAGGTTAAAGAGTTACTGCATAGTTTAGTATGTGTAGAGAGGAAAACACGTAAGGGATAAAAAGGATAAAAAGCTTGTAGCAGAAATTCCGGATTCCTGTACTATCTCCAGGGGTCCTTAATCCACCAAAAGCATTTTTCCATTTGAACTGCTAATCTTAGAAAAAACAGTGGGGAGAAGAGAGAAGGGTGTCTCATCTTTAGTATGAATTAATAATAATTCACTTTGCTGCTGAAAATGTGGCCTGTTGTTGTGGTGCATGAAAGTAGCTTCTGTACTTGGATTTCACACTAGCAAATTACAAAATGCTGTTGACATTTCCTTTCATTTCCCTGATCTTCATTTAGATAATCTTGCACTTTTAGAAATTTTTAAGATAAATAGACATGTCAATATATCATAAATAAAGGGCTTCTTTGACCTTTGTCTTATTAGTTTGCTTAATCTAAAATAATAATGATAGGTGTTGAAATACATGCATCCAATACACAACTCAGAACTTAACTCATTCCAGTCGATCTACTACTATTCCCTCTTAAATGTTAATTTTATTCAAAGCAATAGAAGCTTCATCCCTGAACTTCAAAGACAACTTTAAATTTGGCATTTTGTAGGCAGAACTCCAACATCCAGCACTAACACACTGAGACCCTGCAGGAGCAGCAGGCAATGGGCCTTGCTGAAAGCTCTGAAGCTAACACAAAACTCATGATGCAGGGGGCTCTCTGTCCTCTCTCCACCCAGCTGAACATGACTTAGAGGACAGGGAGCAATGGTGTGAAATTCCTGACACTTGGCTGGCTGCTCATGGCTTGGATGGGCATATGCTCTGCTGAATAGAACACTGGCTCAGTGGCGAGGCCCAAGGAGTGGTGGTGAATGGAGTAAAATCCGGCTGGTGGTCAGTTACAAGGGGTTCACCAGGACTCGGTACTGGGACCAGTTCTGGTTCCTATGTTTATCAATGATCTTCATGAGGAAATGGAATGCACCCGCAGTAAGTTTGCAGATGACACCAAGCTGGGTGGGAGTGTCGATCTACCTGAGGGTAGGAAGGCTCTACAGAGAGACCTGGACAGGCTGGATCAATGGGCTGAGGTTCAACAAGGCAGTCCTGCACTTGGGCCACAACAACAACCCCAGGCAACACTACAGGCCTGGGGCTAAGTGTCTGGAAAGCTGCCTGGCAGAAAGGGACCTGGGGTTGCTGCTGGACAGCCGGCTGAACACGATCCAGCAGTGTGCTCAGCTGGCCAAGAAGGCCAATGACATCCTGGTCTGCATCAGAAATAGTGTGGCCAGCAGGACTGGGGAAGTGATCATGTCCCTGTACTTGACCCTAGTGAGGCAGCACCTTGAATACTGGGCTCAGTTTTGGGTGCCACAGTCCAACAATGACATCAAGGTGCAGGAGCGGGTGCAGAGAAAGGCAACTAAGCTGGTGAAGGGTCTGAGGAAGAACTCTTATGAGGAGTGTCTGAGGCAACTGGGTCTATTTAGTCTGATGAAAAGGAGGCCATGGGGAGACCTTATTGCTCTCTACAACTACCTCAAAGGAGGTTGTAGAGAGGTCAGTGCCAGTCTCTTCTGGACAAGAGGAAGTGGCCTCAGGTTGCACCAGGGGATGTTTAGGTTGAACAGTAGGAAGAATTTCATCACAGAAAGGGTTGTAAAGCCCTGGAACAGGCTGCCCAGGAAGTGGATGAATGACCATTCCCGGCTGTGTTTAAAAATTGTGCTTAGGGACATGGCTTAGCAGTGGACATGTAGAGTAGGGTTAATGGTTGGACTCAGTGATCTTGCAGGTCTTTTCCAACCTAGATGATTCTGTGATTCTAAGCTTTCAATTCCTTCAGTTTAAAGGTTTATGATTTCATAGATTTAACTCAGTCACCCAAGAAGGTACTTTGCAAAGACACCCGTTCACCCATATTACCCCTGTTCACTAACTCCATTTGTGTTTTAAAGCTCAGTAGTGCAATTTTTATACTAGAAGTAGCTGCAGCAGCAAACAAAATTTGAAGTCTGTTGATAAAAGTAACCAAAGAAGTCTGAGAAATATTTCACCAAGATATTAGAAGTCTGAGTTGGGGACTATAAGATCAGGTTTTTTTAAAACAAAGAGCAGATGCAACAAGAAATGAGGCAGGGCAGGAATCGAATAAAGAATTTTGCACTTTCATTAACTGTATCCCTGACAATGCCAAAGTACATAATTTCATCCTGCATGGCCTGAATTACTCCAGGAAGTTGTATTAGACATTACTTTTGGAGACAAATTGTTGGGTAACATTTAAGTTGCTAAAGTGTTCCCACAGTCCAAAACAAACTGGCTGCTTTTCCCTGCTATTGGAAAAGTTTCTGTATGATCAGATAGAGTGGAACAGTCCCCATCAAATTCCTACCCTTTAAATGCTGCTTAGGAACATGGTTTAGTAGTTTTGATAGGGCTAGGAATAAGGTTGGGCTTGATGACCTTGAAGGTCTCTTCCAGCCAAAACTATTCTGTGATATGCTACTACTGAACTTTATGTGAGTGAGAACTCAGTGCTACTAAAGCATTTTCTCTGTTAATGATGGAAGTTATTCTTCAGAGAGATGTCTCTCTATATGCTAGGAAAAGTATCTTTAGATGTTTTTCCTTATTTGAAAAAAAAGATGGAAAAAGAATCTATTTAGCTAACAATACCAAGTTAATGTTTCTAGGCTTCTATATATAGCTGCAAATAAGATAAATATCGTTCTGAGTAAGACAAGGATCTAAACATCACACATGAGACTAAGACACTCATGTATGTATCAAAGACTTACTAGCTGCTAGTAAGACAAATTTTCAAGCTCTTACTCTTCTTTCAAATTCCACCAAATATCCAGTTTTATTGATATTTGAAATGTGTGTTTTTATTAAAACAGGTCTGTTGTTGAATGAAACTATAAACATGTCCATTGATTGCAAGATGAGTTAGTGCTAGACAGGTATTGCTGCTTTTTCTCTTTTATGCTCATGCTATTGAGTATACCATTTGTCAGGTTTCATTAGCTGTAGAGAGGGCGAGATCATAACTTGGAAAATAGAAAGTTTACGGTATTTTATCAGGGCACAAAGAAATCCTGACTGAGTTTAAATGAGATTTAGCAAAGCTAGCTACTATTTTCCCCCATTTTTTTCTTTGGCCTATGAGCACACAGTCTTAAAGGATTAACTTCTACATTGATGCTGATTCACAAAACATAACAATGCAAGTTTTCTGTCTAGAAATGGATGTGTCAAACCCCATAATAATTTATTTATATATTCTTTTCTTCCCAGAAAATGAAGGTCAAGGAATGTAATAAAAGCTTTTGTATAAGAATCCCAAACACCCACAATCCTACCAGGAGCTGAAAATAATGTTGAATGGGAAACTATTTTCCCAGGTTGAAAAACCATCATTACATTCTAGAAAATAAAATCCCTCCTTTGTATCAGCATGAAAACAATTCCAAATTCTGCACAGGAAAAGATTTACTCTGGGCTTAAAGCACTGACTGTCTAACGCGTAAAATTACCCAATATCTGCAACAAGAGTGTTAACTACAAAGCCTTTAGTTTTCCAGGTATAATTCCCCTTGGAGTTGCTTTGCTACAATATAGAGGAGTAAGACAAGGAGCATGTGCTGAATCAACATTTGCCACATTCCTATGAAGGCTAACATTGTGCTGGGTGGAAATCTAGGCTAGCTGTTATTCAAATATAAGCACCTCTTGTGATGTTGCCACATATTCTAAATGAGAAAAATGCCAGACTGCATTTAAAATGAAGTTTTATCTGTTCCCAAAACCGAGTAACTAAACAGTCAAGTGCAAAAACTTGTGGCTTAAAATGACAGTTACCAAATGACTCAGACAGTTAAAGGCTTATCGCACAAACTTCAGAATTTCATCTGAGCACCAGTCTTTGGACATATTTCATTCTGCTGAGGTTGTTTGTAAAAAAGCAGCACCTACCTAAAGAAGATCTGCAATCTCACTTCACGTTATGACATGTCAATATGCTCTTGCTTACAGAACTCATTATAAACACACTAGGAAAGACTCTTCTCTTTAAAGGCTCTGTAATAGTGCAACCCATCCAGTATATGCTACCAACCACTATCACCAGTGTGTGGCTTCAGAAGCCTGCTACCTTCTTTGAACTCTTTTGTGGCCCTTCTGTTTTCTTCTGGGTGGCTTTCAAAGGCTCCCTTTTTCTTGAGGCAAATGTTTAGCTCATTTGCTAATGAGACTAGTGCAAAAAATGTGATTGCTTGTTGCTGATATAGGCAGTAACTGAGAGAATCCTGAGCAGGCAGGGAAAGCTCACTGATGATAGATCAGTGAAACACAGAGTTTTATACAACTGTTTCATAGATATTGTTCACATGGAATGTTTCAGGTTTGCTTATCATGATCTTTGGTATATATTCCAAAACATAGCTATTCTCCCAATCTAAAACATGCAAAGATTTTCTGTCCATTTACACTGATGCACTGCAATCATACTCAATGGCAAGAGCAGGATAAAGGAAGTTCTGTGTCCATGACTACCTCTTCCTCATCTTTCTGAATCGGGCCACTGTGTCTCTCAAGAGCTTAAAAGAAAACCCCAAAATAAACAAATAATGAAGCAAACTGATGTACTCCAAAGCCGTACAAAGAAAAAAATGTTTCTCCAATGCTTTGATGTGCTTTTCAATCTAAGTGTGTTAATGTTTCAACAAAACTCCAACTCAATCTTTTGTTCCCAAAAGTAGAATTCAAAATTGTGAGAAAATAGAAGTGCTAAGGGATGTTGGCATTTCAGCTTTCAGCCCTAGCCAAATCTCCATAAATAGGGATGTGCAAATAGGAACGGCGTGAGACATAACTGTGTCTGATGCTGCATGGCTCAAACAGCCTCAGGCAGTAGCCAGAGCTCTTGAAGCCAAATCCTTTGAGGGCAAAGATCTGTGCTGCTGCTGTTGTGTTTACCAACCCCCGCAAGGAAAAAGCCTGCAGATTGATCTGGTAAAAACATAGCCTCAGGCCCTCATGCTCTGGGCCTGTATCATCAGTCTCATCACATTACAGATGTCACTCAAATTTAATTATAAGGTTTATCAAAAGTCCAGCCTACTTTTTTATATTTTAAGAGCTCAGGCAATAATGTCAAGCCAAATTAAACATGAAATCCTCTTAAGTCAATGAAATAACCCCAAATTAAATCTCGAATTTAGACTGGATTTTAACAGGTATGTTAATTCATTCAATCTGCAGCTTGGACAAGTGATATTAAAAATCATTTTCACAAGTAAAAGATTTTTTTCCCCTTTAAAGATATTATATACACCCCATTTAAAATTAAACCAATATGACAGGGCTCTGTAGAATGAATTAATGTCACATCTTGACGGAAAGGTGAAATAAGGCAACATTTTAAACCAGGAGTACGAAAAATATAAGTGAGCCTATTTCACATACTTAGTATTTCAGGTGTTGTTCTGTGGATCATGTAACACATGCAAATAAAAATTCTTAGGCACAAAAACATTTCTAAAACCGAATCAATAATACTCTAAACTGAACATAAGCTGTAAACTATGGGGCTGAATTTACCACTGTGCTACCTGAGAGAAAAGTCAGATAATATCTGGGGGAGCCTTAATGGGGAACTGCACCATACCGATGTTAACTGAGTTACACCACACTGAATAACATGACCAACAAATGAATGGGTTGAGTGGACAGCTTTTCCAAATGGGAAATTACCACAATATTAGGAGAAAATTCCAATGCTTTCATTGATTCTGGCCCAAGCACAAAAAAACAGCATCCTTCCACAGTCTGGAACCATATTTAAGGAAGCCTGATATACAGACATTATTATTCTCCCTCTTTTATCCAACAGCTGAAAGTACCTACCCTTGAAGCTGGAGACATGGAGCCCAAGCCGTCATGCAATGGGCCTTGGCTACCTACGTGTTCAGCATAGCAAGGATGTACACAGTCCTGACTGTACCTAAAAATCCTTTTAGTGAAGCATCAGAATCGAGGGTTTCAAGACCAATCAGCAGCTGAATGTGCTTTCTGGAGAGGCAAGCTTTAGATGTAGGCAATAATGGATTTCTTGTTATCTTTTCACTATGGTGTTCTCTTTTCCTCTTAACATTTAAGCACTGATATTATAGATTCTTAAACTACTGTGGTAAAAAAAAAACATCCTGAAACTTCCTCACATGGGCTGTCATTCAATATAACTTTGTGCTGAAATGAACTCTATACAATTCCACGATTACAAATCCTACTTGCTGAAGGTCAGGCATCAATTTTTTCCCCTCATGAAGAAAGAAAAAAAATCACATCAGATGAGCTAGAACAAGGCAGTTTTCAGAGCTTCCCCATAAATTTCTTCCTAGGATACTGTACGCCGTACTAGCTTCTTACAACATACCAGAAATGAGAGTTAAGAAACAGCAAAAAATTGGCACGTTTAACTTTACAGCACACAGACGTTAAAACAGAACTGTGATTAATCCAAATTTCTTTTTAGGTATTTACTTTAACACATAAATATTTTGCAGTTATACCTAAGCACACCTAAACAATATGTTAGTGTTTGTTTGGGGCTGTTGAGAGTTACGCTTGTTTTTCCAAGACCATGGAGACCTTCCACGTTCAACTCATCTCTCATTTTCTGCTTTTGTATGTCTGTGAAGGCATCACCAGAGGGAAATAATAATAAAAATTAGAAATTGAGCAGACTCTGTTAGAAACAAATTTAAAGACCTCTGAGAAATCACAGACTTCAAATTTGATTTTTTTTTTAAATCAACAGCTTGGTGAAACTCAGAGAAAGATAAACACATTATGTTCAACTTTTGGGTATCTGCATTACAGTGACAAGAAAATACCCTTATTTCAAGAAAATGCGTTTTAGAAAAAGGAATAAGAAATTGAATTTAAGGATGTCTGAAATTAAAACAGTTTCAAAGGCTTTGACATCAAACAGTTGATTACCATCTACTTTCTAATTGCATCTGTCTAGATTTCTAATCTAGCAGAAATAGAGAGATTCTGAACTTCTCATGGGAACAGTCAGGCCTTAATGAGAAAGGCACATGTGAAAGTTAAGCTCTTATGTACAAGGAAAGAGCAGTGGGGGTGGGAAGAGATGGTAATCTTGTGAGACGATTGAAAAAACTTCTGCCATGACTTGTGTGCTTTCAAAGCACAAGAGCACAAAAGAAACAACTTCTGCTATGAATCAGCTCATAAAAAATGAGGTCTGGTCCTAAGCAGCTTTCGGTCCCAAGTTTAAAAGAAAACAAATGAAAAAGGCAAAGGCAAAACCAATAACTAATTAGTGACAAAAAGCAACCTCAGCACAATTCTCCATTTAAAAATGTAAAAAAAAAAAGAAAATAATGAAAATCCAAGGATAAAGAATAAGAATTCTGGTTGGTTTTACTGAATGCAAACCGATTGCATTTGGACAGATGGAGTGGGGGTCTGCCAAGAACTCCAGTGCTGACCTTGTACTCTGAGATGATATGAAAAAGGAGAAAAGCAGTCAGAAAACCAGCCAAATCTGTACAAATGAAGCTCTCTAACTAGTTCTTCTCTCTAGAGGTTTTGTGGAAAACAAGAGGCAGGAGTTGACTTCACTATCACCAAACAACAATGGTAAAGGGCATGTTGGATGAGCTTAGTAATAAGAGAAGATGAATTTGGGGTACTAGCACAGGCCACAGCTTTTTATTACACAGCATCCTCATTGTTCTGTGGATGGAAAAAAAAAAGCAGGGAGCTTCAGAAGGGAGGGAAAGTCAGGGATGCGAGGGAGACCTGGAGATGAATTAAAAGGAGGTCACTGGAGTATGAGTAAGGATAAGATCAGACATGGTGGATGCAAGAAACTCCTACATCCAGTGCCAAGAGATAAAAAGGCAGAGTTGTGAAGGGGGAAGGAAGGGCAAGCCAAGGGCTGGGGTAAGTCAGATGATTTCTAGTCAGTTTTCTGAGAAACGGCATGTGGGAAGAGGGAAGTGGGAAAAGGGTGTGATTAGAATTCAGAGATAATGAGAAGGAATTGTCCAATCTGATCGAAAAAAAAAAGTGAGCTGTAAGACAAAGAGGACTATTGTTTCCTACAATAGATGATGGTGTGTTTGATCTAGCAAGTCAGCCATTGCTTTGATTCTCTGGTGGTAGTTTTTAATCTCAAGTAATTATCATTGCTTTGCAGCATTCTCTGAATGTCTCCTGGCTGGAAAGATGTAACAGTGAATAGGAGAGAATTTAAAGGATTCATCAATTCAGATATTCTTAATTTAGACAAAGTTTTAATTTCTGTTTCTCTTTTACAAAATAATAGCTTTTCTTCATTTTGTATTTTATTTAGACTTGCACAAGCTATTTAGCATCTCTTAAACACAACTTTAAGGTAAATATGCATCGTACCAAGATGCCACACCATTAGAGAGTTAATGCATAAACAGTATCTTCACCACTTGACTAAACCTCCTGCCCTGCTCAGTGGCAATTTGGATTACACTATTTTTTTTATAAAGTATATCTTCAAGCGAAAAATCAAACAAGGAAGTGATTAAATACAATGCAGGACTCACCACATGATGTCAAGACATTTTCAAGCACTCATCAGCAACAACTAAGAACATTTACCCAAAGATAGGGTCAGCTGTTCTAGCAAACATCCTAGGCCTCCTTCCTCCCTTTCTTATGCGTGGCTGTCTCCAAATCCCAGGCTGACTAATGCACTTCAAGTTCTTTATGCCATCTATTTATCTACAATTGCATGCAGAAAGTATCTCCTATGTCAAAAGTCCTTAACCTAGAGAGTGATGCCACATCACATTCTTTTGGAAAACACTTGCTGCCCTAGACACCTGGCACCTTTCCTCATACACCTACACAGAAATGACAGCTTTCTGTCTCAACCAGGGAAGCAATTCTCAATATTCAAGGTTGTACCATAACTACAGACTCCCTGCACCAGTCATCAAACAAAGATCACGCCAAAACTGCCTATATGTGGCACTTCTTGGGGCAGCCCCAACCCAGGCTGCTGAAGACTTATTACCCAGCTGGCTCTGAGAGGGCTGTGGCTGCACTGCCTGTGCTCTGAAATGGATGTACAATCAGCCTAGGAAAGCAAGCAAGAGACAGTGACATAGCAGAAAATCCTCAGAGCCTGTTCTGGTTTGAGCTAGAACAGAACTAATTTTCAGTGATTTTACTTATAAGCTAAGTCTCTTCTAACTTAACTCTACTTTCTGAAGTTGACAACCTATTTTTGCAGTGTCTGCTTCTAGAAGTGCTAACGCTTCATATTTATAGTTGCTACCAAGCATTGGTGTGCAGAAAGGCTCTTACCTATACTTGCTCCTATAAAAGCCAAGGTCACCGCTAAATGTGTACCACATTGGGGTGCCAGAAAGCAAGAGATCACACCTGCAGGGATGAGCAGACAGGACAGGTGACCCTAAACTGACCAGTGAGGGATTCCATCCCATATACATCATACTGAGTATAAAGCTGAGTGATCACAAGGCTTTACTCTTCTTCATTGGCCAGCATTCTGTCTGTTCTGCCTTTGAGCCCCATCTGCGCACTCTTGAATCCAGTTCTGCATCCTAGCTCCTGACTCCAGTTCCTATGTGCCTCTGAGTGCAGTCTGGGACATCCCCAGTCACGGCCCCACAACATCACTGGTGACAGTGATGAGATTGCCATTGAGGGGCTGGGTTTTAATATTGATTACATATTTGTATTATTTCCTTAATTTTATTATTTATCAAAGCTGTTTAAGTTCTCTTTTACCATCCAGAATTCTTACTCACTTGGAGAAGGGAGGGGTGTTAATAGAGATCATCTGCCACTACACTAGTGGCCAACCCACCCCTAACCCTTGAGTGCTTGAGCACTGCAGAAGAAAATAAGAGCAAGCAACTAAATAGCTTTGTTAATAGTTTAAATAAAATCTGGTTGGAGCTGGGTATATCCACAGGTATACAGTTCTTGCATTTTTTTTCAGCTGCTTCATTTCCAAATATATACCAAATTTTTATTGCCTTCATAAGAGAAATGCAATCACTTGGACCAACTAATTGAGCGAAATTACTTCAGGAGTCTGCTGATCCCATTACAAATAAATTACGTTACAGTGCCTGGAACACTGATTTCATGCACATTAACATAAGTTTGTATAACAAGCAGTTCTTTAACCATTTCTACTTTCTATTAACTTATTTTACCCATTTACATCGATAGATCCTTTGGTACTTTTGATTCCTCATTAAGATTACTTTTCTAATTTTAGAAAAAATAAAGTCTTTTCCATTACAGTAGAATTTTTTACTTAACCTTGGAGGAATTTATATTTTCCTCCACAATTTACAGCTCACATCAGAAATTAAATTATTTTGCTGTTTATTAAATTGCATTTTAAACTCTATTTGTCGAAATTATTGTGCTGTTGCATTACATTCCTCTTTACTAAAGCTAGGCAAAAATAGTTCCTGAATATTAGTTTGTATCAAATATATACCAATATATCCCTTTTATACCAATAAATCACAATGGAAAAGCACAGGTATTTGTCTGAAAAATGTATCTGCAATTCTGATCCTTTAGCATCAGTTCCAGAAAACAGTGGAACAATGCCCTGTTAAGAGGGTGTGTTCTTTATGAAAGCCAGGAGTCTAATCTGACAAGCAGAATCTAGAAAAACCCTATCAGCTTGATTTGTTGCTTTTTAAAATCAGTGACTATATTTCTTTTACCCTTTTCTTTTAAACAGCAAACTCAAAACCCTCATTAAATAAAAAATAAAATGGCCATTAAACATTTCAGGGTGGGTTTTCTTTGCTTTGTTGGGTTGTCTGGGGTTTTTTTTTGCTTACATTGTTTTTAATGACACCAGTAAAATTATGGAGGTTTGTTGATATGGGTAGGATTTGGAAATTACAGATTAACACAGCATGGAAGAGGCCTTAGGAGGTCTCTAGTTTTATCAGTAGTGTGGTATTTAATCTTAAATGCCTATGAGATGAAATTACATCAAAAACACAGGAATACAGGATTTGCCCACTTAAAACTTCTTCAAAGTATAATCAAGTTGCTGTAATTAAGGCTAAGAACAATTTAACTGGTTACAAATAAAAGAATAATTAAACCTCATATTTCCATATGGTAGGACATAACAAGTATTACAGAAAGCAAGTAGAACATACCAGCAGTGATGCTGGAAAAACACACATCTCAAGGTAGGACTAGAGAAGAGTATTTTTATGGTGTCTATAAAAAGACATGTAGCTTTACACATAGGGAGAAAATTATCCCAGAGTGTGGCAACTCTTGGAGTTTCACTTCCTAAATCATTCAGAACTTGAATCCAGAGCTTTACAAGTCTCTTCTAACCCAAACAATTCTATTATTCTATGAAAACCAGATTAGTTAAATTCAAAGGAATTGCAAAAATCCCCCTCAAGTGTTAGAGTGCAGGGTTACTCACAAGATCAAAAGCAGTATATAAAACAGTCCTTAGGAAGAAGTGGTCAGCTTACACTTCCATGAAAAATGATGGAAAATATAAACTACTGCAGTGGAGTAATACCAGGCCTGTATTTTGTATTCTGAAGAAATAGCCCCTGTTCAACTGAACCTCTTTCCTGTGAGCTACTTGTTATAAATGAAAACACAATCCCTGGAGGCAGTCTCACAATTTCACTTTGTCTCAAACTTAAAAATCTTCATGTAATTCATATTAAAGACTGAGCACTGATATTCTTTATTTATAGTCCCTAATGGCTGTTTCATCAGTGATTTTTCTCCTTCTAGGAGGCTGAACTAAAACCACCTCACTGATGTATAGGGCATGCTGTGTAATTACCAAGATATGCATTACCATGAACAGCTTTTCCAGTTATTGCCACTGGTGGTTTTAACAATTATTGCAACTCCTGCTTCTGAAATGTACCTGTAACATGAGAAAAGGAAAGCTCTACTTTGTACCAGTGGTCTCGGATTCTCTATCTTCCAGTTTTCAACTTGCAAGATTTGTGTTGGCCATACACTTTCTCCAAGGAGATTTGCTTCATTCCACTACTCAAACATCTTTCAGGTATGTATGGCTATCAGAAAAAGTGAAAAATCAGTCAGGACTCAAACTCTGAAGTCAAAGTTCTGGAAAGAAAAATAAATTTAATGTTCTTGTTAAGGTCTAAGGAATGTCAGATTGAACCCACATTACCTTCATTACCATCCTGCTTTATGCATTATTGTCAACACTGTCTGTGGCACAGAGAGGTATCTATAATACTCTCTGTATATGCATTTGAACAGCACATGCTATATATAACATACTGAATAGTCCTAAATCCCCTTTTGGTCTAAAGGAACAAATCCCCTATTAACAGCAAAAAAAAACTATACAGGTCAACACTGCAAGGTGCCCCACCACACAGACCGCTTGGTGATTAAACCAGACAGCAATCATGAAATCTAGTACAAAATTTGCTCAAAATAAACTATTTGTTGAGAAAGTTTCCCTGGTGTACACAGTTATCTGTATTGTCCATTTGAGAATGGAGCCAATGAGAATGGATTTTCCACAAGAAGCTAGAAACAAATGATTAACCTCTTAGAGATGGCCACAGGGCTTGACAAGGTGACAGCATCATACATCTTTATTTTTTATTGCATCAGCTGACTAGAAGGATATTACCTCAAGCATTTAAATGCACATTAAAGGTCAAAGACAGACAAATGTCAAAAATAAAATGTGCTGAAGTGGTGCCAGCAATATATCAGTGAGGAACTCAATGAAAGCTCCTGGATTAACAATTATTCTAAAAATTGTATGAATATTTTTCCTTAAGAAACGATCTTCTGATTCGTTCGCTTGATATTCCTTAAATATCTCTATCAGGTAAAGAGATGTCACTTTCATCATGTTTTAAGTAAATGAAATATTCTTGGTTTATGAGTTACTTGAAAAATACCTGATGTTAACTGAATAACTCTTGAATCTCACCACAGAAGATGAACATTTTCATCTTCCCTGTTCAACACTTCACAAGAAAGAAAAATTCACCATTAATTTTTCAGTGTATGAACAGAATTTGAAAGAAATGTTTCATTGCCACATAGAAAAAAACCCT
Organism: Chloroceryle amazona; assembly: GCA_027560015.1. Lineage (NCBI taxonomy): Eukaryota > Metazoa > Chordata > Aves > Coraciiformes > Cerylidae > Chloroceryle > Chloroceryle amazona. The sequence continues at coordinate 20,798 of JANHFX010026139.1, forward strand.
GATATTTACCATCTTGAATATAAAGGAAATGAACATTTATATGTTTGAAAAAAAAACGAGATACAGATGAAGGAATTTAGAAATTTTGTTTATGCATTATTTATTGCAACACCACAAAAAAATGGAAAAAAGGCTTTGTTTTCTTGTAGGTACTTTGTACTGTTTTATTTTGTTATCCTGTACCTTCATCTTCTGCATAAATTATTTTCTAGTTGTGACACTGCACAGGAAAACACTAATAAAAAGCAATCCCATCAGAACAAAACCTATGCAACAGACTCACAAAATGCTGAAAGCAGCAAGAAATGGTATTTTCTTTTCAAGAAGGAAAAATATTCAGAATCAAGAGTTCATAGATACTACATACAACTCTATTTTGCCTTTTTCTGTTCTTTTGCTTTCTCTAATAAAATTTTTTCATAGTTTTAACTCATTTCAAGACTCATTGTTTTTCTCTCTTTTCTCCAGTAGGGTTGTACTTAAATCATTGTGAAAGTGAAATTATTTAACAAATCTATTGAAAAGGGCATTAAAACCCCCAAAACAAAGAAAAAAATCCCCCCAAAACACAGAATGAAAACCTGGATCATAATCGAATCTCTTGCATTTGATGGGAAGAGGGTAGGGTTTCTAATTTGGAAGGATTCTTGTATCTGGGCTTTTCTGCTTCATTCAATACAAACCAAGCATTCTCTGCTGGATAAATCCCAAAACTATGGCTGGAAAACTGCAAACAAACAAGGTATCCCATCCTGTTCTGGCAAGGCCAAATGGCCTAAGGACCTATGGTTAGACACAGATGTGCAGTGAAATGAAGCTCCCCTTCATTAATCATCTTATTTTGTATATCTCCATCAGATTACACACTATGTGAATAGCTTTCTAACAATGCATGCAATAGGACACCCAATTAGTATAAAAAAATGCATAGGGACTAAATGAATGATGTAATTTGAAGGGCATATAACTGAGAACCACAGTGATCTTTAGAAGACTCCTTGTCCCATTTAATCATGTACAACCCTTCTCTGGGAAGTAAACTTCGAAGTGGCTATTCTGCTGGTGGAGGGAAAAGTTCATTTTGTTTCAACATTTACTTATGCTTTTACTGGGGAGCTAGAACTGTATTTCTGTGAGTATCAGCAGAGGAAAAAATAACCTGGATAATATAATTGTTCTTGCCATCTGTATGTACTTTGCACATTGTCATATAGAGCCACTTTGATAGGAGAAGACAAAATTGTGTGCTTCTGCTTCTCAGAACAGTTCAGTAGTGCTCTCACCTACACTGAAGGAAAGATGTTAATCTAACTTTGATGTAAGTGTTTGCAAGAGGTAGGAAAGATTATCTGGGAAGCTTAATAGTCAGCAGTTTAGGACTTATTTATACCTTCTCACTTGCACAAGGCAAACTTTAAGAGTGCAGTGAGCCATCTGCTTCTGAACAGAATGGCCTTTAAAATGTAATCATCTTATCTAACAGTGTTTGACTCATCCTCAGAAGCTTTTTTGATGGGAAATCAGTTTATACCACCTGAGGGTATTGTCTTCCGTGGCTGCCAGAGCCATAGACATTCGCTTTTCTTCCAGATTCCTATGCAAACAAACAGGCAGCACGATTCTTGGGTAGTTTGTTACCTTCTGCTATCTTTGCCTGAAATCTGCATCTTTCCTTCCCACTACAAACACTCTAAAGGCTCTTGTCTCTGATTCTGTCCCTACAAAGAGATCAACATCATAAACTAATTTTATATTTGAGTGTCCGTGGTTAAATCTACTTTACCTCCCTCAAAAAAAACACCTAAAGTTTTACAGAAATCTTTAATAAAACATTATTTTAACAAAACATCTTATCCCAAATAAAGGATGTCTTATCACTCCCTGCTATGAATGTACAACTGTCAGTCAAGTCAGATTAAGCTTTATAACATAATAACTACATAACACAGTTGATTGATAACATGCTGGGTATTTTCTGAACAAAAAGTAAAATGCAGAAAAAAACAACCCTTCACATCATCATAAAATAGACATTAGTGCAGAAATTATGCAACTGAGATTATTCTTATTCAACAGCACAGCTTTTGTCCTTTCTTTCTGCCTTGAGGTTAAGTAAGCAAGCATGACAGGTATGGTGTGCAGCACTTAAAATGAACAGCCTGCGCGTGACATGTATGCTAGGGAAACAAAAAGAATACTTTTGAATAATAAGGAGAAGTCATTTCCACCTTAAACTCCCTTCACTCCAGAAAGAACTGGCTTACTTAATAAAACCCATTCCTGTTGCTTAACTGAGTACACCTTCCAGCAGCTTGCTTAAATTACAGGTATCTTAGTAAGTGTATCAGGATGATAAAGACAATATAATAAGAAATCCTAGGACGTGAAAATGCAATCACATAGTCCTTTCAAACTTCTAGAAGAGACACTTGGAAGCTTTTATCCATGCAAAAAGACTGCTGGTGTCTGTGTTAGCACCATTCTAAGCCAGGAGTATTCCCAGTTATGGAGTTCCCAGCCATGGGTGTAGGTTCTCTCCTTTTCCCCATGTATACAGAGAGAGAGGAAACAAGTTGCTTGCACTGATAGGTGGGCTCCAGCGCAACAGAGAGAGTAGAGAGGCTGTTTATGCTAAAGAAGGTCAAGCCAACTGTCCCTCCAAACACAAAGACTAAGCAGCCTGTTAAACAGAGAGGGTTCACAGTGGCTAGCCACTCAGGAGAAACCTAATTGCTCCCAAAGCTGTTCTTCAGCTCACCTGTACTGAGAGTATGAAAAGCCAACAATCAGGTAACGAGAAGATGGCCCTTGCACCAAGTATGCTGGCAGAGTGCTTCTGCCCTTGTGAATGCAAGGAAAGTGAAAACTGTGGCTGACCATTTGGCTGGGTTTAACATACCAGAATATTCAGTAAAGGAGCAAGGAATACGTGATATGGAAAAGTAAGCCAACAATTTGGCCTTAGAGCACACAGTAGAAACTGTTGGGATTGGAGACAGTCACGAAACAATGTCAAATTCTGCAACACAACCACGGCACTTCCATGAACTGCAACAAAGGCCTCACAAAGTGAAATCCTTGCAAGCGAAATGCTGCAGACACGCACGGGACAGATGGGGAAATAGACTGTTCCAGAACACAAAGCCTGTGCTCTAAGGCTCATGCTGGGTATCGCATATTTGTCGATTTTTTTCAGGTTGAAAATACAGAATTCACAGGTAACATTCCACCATTTTAACCAGCAAGAAAATTAAGTGAAGTGTTAGCATGTCTGTGCATGCAGGAGAGGTAAAAGTTCAAACAGAATATATTTAAAAGTAGAATTATCGGACTTCCCAAAATAAAAATCTCAAGTTATCTAAACAGAGAGGTGGCACCTTCTCTACTTTAGAATTTTTACACTGAAAGTGGCTCCCATCCTGAAGTGTACAAGGCAGCACTCTGCACTGAAATAAAAATCTGTGAGGGGACAAAGAATACTTTTAGGGAAAAAAAAAAAGCCTCATACGTC
>JANHFX010026139.1:24408-40169 GCA_027560015.1 Chloroceryle amazona
TCAAAGATACACTCAAACACAGTGAGAAAGTTACATACCTTAAATGAAAATCTATGCTTTGATGAATTTAATATATTCATCATACAGAAGCATGTTATATATGTAAATGCATTTTTGCTTGGAAAATTAACTTACTGCATCCCTTTTAGTATCAGATAGGAATAATATCTTCGTATATCACAGAACTTATTACTGAACGCCAGCTGCATTTGCTTCTAGATGTCTTCCCCCACCACATTCACATCACATACAGGACACTAGTTGGATCGTTTCTCAAAAATCATTTAAACCTCTCACTAAACAAAGATGAATTCACCAAAATACTATTACAGCTCAGATGTGCTGTTTTAATTTTGAAAAAAAAGAGTATAAAAGATCATTACTGACAACAGGAATGGTTATAAAGATCAGCCTCAGTTATAGGTACTAATATGCCTTGGAGAAAAAGAAGAAAAAACCTGCTCTGTGAGCACTAATACCACTAACACCCTTTGCCCGTGATGCCTCTTAAACACCAAAGCAGCAACAGCTTTTTCCTGTTTGGCAACAACTGAACTGAGGAGTCTGGTGTTAAGCTGATGCTGCAGCAGGTGTAAAAGCAGGGTTCACACACACGCCTTCTGTTGGGGTGCTTCCGATACCTGGCACAGGAGGAAATACAGAAAGCCCCTTGGAATCCAAGCGAAGCACAACTGTAACCGTGTCCCCCATCCAGCACAGCAGTGCTGGTAGCTTGTGGAGTTTAAGTGGGGAATTCATACACAAAACTTGAAAGGGATACTCATATGATAAAGACTACAGGAAAACTGTGAGCCCACAAGACTGCAATAAAACAATTAAGTATTTAATTCCTCTGTGTAAAAAAAAAGACCTTGTGTATCTCAGAAAGTACTAATTATTTTACCAGCCTGAATCACAACTCTGATGTATCAGTGTCATTAACATCACCGTTAATTGCCTTTTCAATACATTATCACTAGGGGTTCCTTTCAGTCCTTCTAATGGAATATAAAAGAAAATCTATCAACTTTAAAATCTTATGAATTCTGGATCTTAAAACACAGCTGAGTGCAGGAGCCCTGAGGGGTTACAGCTACCTGCTGAGTAAAACGTAATGGAAGCAAAGGCATCTCAACTGCAACACAGTGAGACGTGCAGTCTGCCATCACCTCATGGCTGTGGTCATCACTGGCATGCAAGACCCGACCTACACTTTGAGCTGCACAGGGGTGAGCAGGCTGTGGACCACAGGAGAATTTGGCAACAGACATGTGGCACAAATGCCAGATTGCTGGTATACACATCTCACCCATCTGCAACCTCACTCTTCCATCAGCCTGGATCTGCTGCTAAACAGCACCTGTTGCACCAAGCCCTCCCTCCTTGGAAGCTTCCTTACTGGCTCCCCCAAAAGTTTTGGTCACCAGCAACTTATAGAAGTCCTGCATACAGCCTTTGACATCTCCACAGAAGCAGCTGGACATGAGGAAAATTGATGCTGACAGAAGACCACCGTTCTCCTAAATCCCATGAGACCTCACCTCAGTCTGTCAACAGTCTGAGGGCTTTGCTAAGCTGGGGACAGGGCTGTAACAGGCAGCAGAAACCACTGCATACAGCAGATGCACACACCTCTAAGGTTCTTATAACCCTCTCTGCTAAAATTCCCAGTAATATCTCCAATATCAGTCTCTAAGTTCCTTGGCTTTGGAAGCTGCTACTCAAAGCAGATTTAGATACTTGATGATGATGGCAGGAAACTAGGGGCACAAAAAACAACTGGAGAAACAGGAGGACACACTTTATTTGCTTAGAGGCTTTGTGACGATCTGATAATTGAAATCTTGCTCATATCACTGTTTTTCTGGCAAATGAGTCTATGCCAGACACCCTGTAGCGAAAATTATAACTTGAAAAAAAGTCCCCAACTCATTTTATTCACAGAGAAGAAAAAGAAAGAATAACCTTATTTGGGTGGTGGGGGAATTCAGCATTTTAAAAGAGGATTAAAAAGGATTCATATTTTAATTAGTCTCCTTAGCTCACTCTAATGAGAAACTGGTTTTTGAATGATTAGATGATTCAGTTCTCCTATTCCCTGTATGCTAAGATCTCCTTTCTAATGAATTCACTTTTATTTTCAGTTTTATTTTAGGGCTATATATCTATTCAGTTTGGTAAGATATATCTTTTATAAATCTGTTTTTCCCTTTATCCAAAAAGAGTTGGAAGACAAAAATCAGTAATTATTTTAAGTGTGCAGACCTGCTGAATTCTCACATTTTTAAAAGGGTAAGTGCAAAGCAAGAAAAAAACCCAGAACTTTTAAGGAAGACATTAATCTAAAATTGTTTTCCAGATTTGGAACTCTTACTGCAAACTGCAGTAAATTCTCCCGTCCATCACAATGGGCAGAGAATTTGCTTTGGCACACAGAGTACAAAATGCTCACCAGATCAGCGTGGCAGACATGGGATTTGAGCTCTATCCAAAAAAAAAGCAGTCTTAGGTCTGCCATATGGTTTTCTCCAGGGAGGTCCACCAGGGAAATGTAGCCTTTTAAAAGTACAAGAAATGCCTCTCCAGTGAAGACAGGGTGAGGGAGCTGGGGTTGTTCAGTCTGGAGAAGAGAAGGCTCCGGGGAGACCTAACAGTGACTTTCCAGTACCTGAAGGGAGCTGATAAAAGGACTGGAGAGGGCCTGTTTACAAAGGCCTGGAGTGAAAGGACAAAGGGCAATGATTTAAAATTAGAAAGAAGTGGATTTAGGCTGGAAATAAGGAGGATGTTCTTGACCTCGAGAGTGGTGGAGCACTGGAACAGATTGCCCAGGGAGCTGGTTGTGGCCCCATCCCTGGAGACATTCAAGGTGAGGCTGACAGAGCTCTGAGCAAGCTGCTCTAGTTGAGGCTGTCCCTGCTCTCAGCAGGGGAGGCTGGACTAGGTGACCTCTGGAGGTCCCTTCCAACCCAGATGTTTCTATGTTTCGAACTTTCCAGCTCTAATTAAATAGCCCATGGAACTCCTAATGAAACTGTACTCATTACTGATGAAGCTGACTGAGGCAATTAAACTCTTACTATTCTGGTAGCTATAAAACTGATTATGGTATTCTGTTTTCTTCCTTTTTATATAATTTTGCCTGTAACAATTACAGCAGCTGCAGTAACCCACCACAGAAGAAACAGTTTCGTTGTTAGCTGAACCATTCTAGTTCACATTGCATAGAGCTTTTCATTTCTGCAAGATATTTTAATTCCTTACAAGGGCACAACACTATAAAAGGAAAGGATAAAAGAAATAAATTATTTCAGCAGAGTAAAACTGACAGTCCCTAGGTAGCAAAAATTGATAGTAATAAAAATGAGGAATATTTGAAATTGGTTCTTAGAAAGCTAATTTTTGATCCTGCAATAAATGAAAACAGAAAAAGTGTCTAACACTGATTTAAATTCTTTTTGGCAGCAGTGTGAAAACAAGCCTGCTTATTTTCTTCTATGAAGAATAAAGGTGTAATGGGAAACAATTAAAAAAACCTAATAACTTTATTAAGGTAAAATCATTACTAATATTTGCAACAGGAGATAGCAACAGCTTTCATCAAGAATTTATCATCTGAGGAAGGAGCGTACTCATTGTCATAGAATGGCTTTAGTTGGAAGGGACCTTAAACATCATCTAGTTGCAACCTGCCTGCCATGGGCAGGGACACATCCCACTAAACCACGTCGCTCAAGGCCCTGTCCTACTTGGCCTTGAACACTTCCAGGGATGGGGCATCCACAGCTTCCCTAGGAAACCTGTTCCAGTGCCTCACCACCCTCACTCTAAAGAATTTATTCCTAAAATCTCACCTAAATCTACCCTCATCCAGCTTAAAGCCATTACCCCTTGTCCTGTCACTACAAGTCCTTGTAAGAAGTCCCTACCCAGCTTTCTTGTATGTCCCCATACAAGAAAGTAAAAATTATTTGTTATCATGACATTGTCACACTTCTCAGCTTACACAATGCATTAGTATTTAATACACCCTGTGCAAGCTACAAATGCATTTTAAATTCACTGGAAAGGGAGAAGGGGGAATACATGGTACTAGGAAAAAAAACACCTTAAAACACCCAGAGATACCTATATAACCAGGCTAATTCTAAATCTTACATCAAGATATAGCATTGTTTGTTCCCTTCTTAAGGCTTCTGTGTACACAGATGCACAGATAGCTGGATGCCTCATTACAGATCTTGTCATCAAACTGAAGATGTTCACAGCAGTTAAATAAGCAAGACACCAGCTATGGGTAGAAAACAAAAGCTCAGTAGCTGAGTCTTGCATTCACGTGATCCACAACCTGGAACATTCAAAGGCTTATGCAAAACAAAAATTATTATCTTTAAGAGAAACAGTATCCTTTTGAAATATTTTTTCTCTCTACTATCAAATGAAAAGATTATTTCAGGACTCATCAGATCATAGTTCCTTTATCCTATTCATAAAGAGAAGAAGATAAAGACCAAAAGATGGAGACCAACGTTTGATGAATTTTACAAGACATGAAGTGAACAACTTAACCAATATTTCTCTTGTTATCTGTCCAGCTGGCGGGGGATCACAGTAAATTTGTCCACATGCCAGCTCACTGAAGGACTCGTGGAGAAGCAAGGGGACACCTGAGGCAACAACACCTGATCATTTTCTGAATTAGAGAGAGGGAGAAACCATCTTTTTTGCCTGGAGATGCATCTCTGGTATATCCCCACCACCCAGAGGTGCCCACTGTAGTGCTGCACCAGAGGATGTCAGTATGGCTGTCAGTGCTGATGGCTGGGATAAACCACTGCTTCTCCACCACTACCACTGCAGCTTCACCTGCATCATCCTACCAAAGTGCTCTCTCCTCCCTCTCCTGTGCTCTGCTCAGACACCGGTCTCCATAAAGCTTCCAGCCATACCATATCTGAAAAATCCTAGGCTGTGACAGCAGATTACCACTAAGGGTCTTTCCTCAGCTGTAAAATGGGATATTATCACTCTTCCCTACAGGACTTGGCCACGTTGATACGGCTGTGATAAGACAATGTATGACTATATGGTATGTACAAACACTGGGGCATTTTAAAACTATTTGGGTTCTTAAGTAACATATCATCATCTCTCTTGGCATTAACAATTAAGTTTTTGGTTTGTTTTTTGTTTTTATGCCACTGTAATAATATTCTTTGTTAGTTTTAATAAAGAATTAGTTTTCTTTGTTAAACATAATTTTATTGCTCACTTTACATCTCTGAAAATAACAGTAGTATTTGGAGGGGGTTTTATTTTTATCTTTTCTAATAAGATTCTTTTTTGAAAGGATCTTTTATTATAAAGGGAAAAAACCCCAAGCTTCAGTAATTTTACCACACTTCTGCAATATTCATTTTTTGTTCTAAAATTTAAAATTATAATGTATTATTCAATGTTTTCATCGTTAGAACTGCACAGAACAGACAGGTTTTCTGAAACCAGAGAGGCTCCATTTCAAGTGTTTTGCTGAACATGTTGGTTACAGCTTTTTGTAAATTAATCAACAGGACAGATACTCTTTTTAGCTTTGGCCACACAGACATTTTAACTGAACTGGTTTTTAGTGGTAACAACAGCAAGCGTACCATGTGAGATAAAAGGCCTTTTTGAACAGCTTATACATAACAGTACTGAAGTGTTTGCTAATCCAGATACAGACAGGCAAGCTCGTTCAGGCAAAAACACTTGCATTTGAAATGCTTCTTTTTTTCCAAAGGGTCCTCGCAGTATGTGAATATTTCATATACAAAGAGTGTGGATAGTGAGCATTTAAAGCAGTAAGCATGGTACTATAATGTGCCTGAATCTGAACTGCCAAGTGCCAACAAGACACCCTGCTATAGCGCAGTAGATCTGAAATTCCTGCCACCTACCAACCACCACGTATCCCTTATGAAAAATACATAAACCTGCCACCTCTAAATTTATACTTTATAATCTAAATGATGCTCAGAACAGGGCTCAAATGGTAATCCCCAAGAAAATACACAGCTGTGCACTTGTCTAAATAAGACAGAACTGGAATGCCTTGGGGTAATTAAAAACCAGTGGGTTACCAGTGAATATATATGACAAGCAAGAAAATCCAGATCACAAACTACACCCTTAATGAAGACTCAACAAAATGGTAATGGCATCATCTAAATTGCCTTTTTTCCTCATCTTAGAAAGGAGGTATTACTGAGAGAGAGGGCTAGTAAAAATACTATTGTCATCTTTTTTTTTGCTGTGGATAAATGAAACACTTCTGTTCCTGGTCTATAAATACTTTTAAGAAGCTAAAGAACTAAAACCAAAACCAAACAAATAAACAGCGGCAACATCCAAGCCCCAGATTAGAAGGAATAACAATCATAAACCCCATCCAGCCTGAGAAATCAAAAGCCAGAAAGGAGCAGAGCATGGCACACCCACTCAGGGACCTGCCTCCTGTGTCTGTGGGCAGTGCTGGGAGAGCTACGGAATTCACAACTCAGAGGAAAGAAGTGGCTGAAAAACAGTTTTGCACTGTTAGGAGACTATGCTTGCTCTGAAAGCTGTTCCTTTAAGGAAGCTTTTGAAGGCTTAGTCTCATCTACAGATATTATGGCAGGGCAGCCCATACGGTACAGAGCTGCTCAACATCTTTATACCAACAGCCAGACTCACTGCTTGAGGTTTCTTGCCTATCTCCCCCCATAAAGGCTTGGCTGAACCTAAAACTGGGTGCTGTTACCTACAGCCACGTACTTCTGACCTACGACAAAGCTCATGCTGATAAATTTGGCTGGATATCACTGCAACATTATCACAAGAGAAGATTCCAGAAAATACAGGTCTGTAGCATAGGCAAAAATCTCATTTTTCATTCTACTCTGATCTTGTCCCTGAATCACTTACTCAACTTGAATACTGTTCATGTTTTAATGTAAAAATAGAGACAGCAGTGTTCATTCATCTGTTATAGAACACAGTTCTAATCTCAGGACAGAGGTATGCAGCACACCATCTTCTATTCTATCACACTGACACAGGGTAGGTTGAAAAAGCAGAGCAATCACACATATGGCTTTCAGCAGCGATTCTCTCTCCACTGCTACTTCTATTTTGTAAAAATAAGCAGGGAGATAATTTATATCACATTATCTAGATATTTTAGATAAATCTTCCTATTGTGAAAGAGATAACTCATTGTTCCCTAAGATAGGTAGAGAGCTGCAACAAAAAGAGGAGAAAGGGTAGGTGGAAACACATAATTAAGTTCTTGGAGAGTTCTGATTGATAAAAATTGCATTAGAAAAATGTCTTCACACAATATTAAGCCGCTATTGTACACTGAATTGTCAGCTGCAGCAGACAGAATTGTTCTCTATTGGCCGTGGCTTTATTACAGAAATGATTTATTGCTACGGTGTTAACTCAAACAGATCCAACAATGAACTGCAGGCTGCCAGCTGATACCATGTTTTTCCAAGCCTTGGGATTATGAACTTTGACTAATGGTTGGATGCCACCGTATGACATGCCTGGATTTAGACAGCTAACTGATGTAAAGCTACTTTACTGTAAAACTTCCCTTACATAAATGCTTTATTTTAGGTTAAGACTTCAATGCTTTAGAGACATTTGGGTCAGTTAATAACTTTAGCTAGCATATGAAAGATGTCTTACTCTACAATTAACAAGAAACTTAAAGCTACTTTTTTTTCTTATTAGAGCCTGAAATTTCCTAGCTATCATTTCTTTTCCTGTTGCTCTAAATTCTCATCATTTTACTTTCTCTTTGGTTTTAATTAAGCCACTCTGAGGCTTATAAACTCTGCAAGTTTTTACACTTCATTTTTCTTAATAATTAAAACTACTTCAATTTATTTCAAAGGCCTGATGTTTAAACAGGGAACATTTTCATAAAGCCTCAGCTCTGCCTGTAATAAGAACTGTATTTGTGGAATGAACTGTTCATTGAACCACTCTTTCAGTTGCTTGGATCAAAGTCAAGCAATGCATGAGGTTCCCAGGTTGAAAAGTGCTCTAATGCAAGGCATACTTGTATTAATAGACATGTGTTAACCTTTCCAGAAGCTAAAACAAATCTGCAGGCCTGAGCTGGTATCTTCACGCTTAGCCAATGCCAAGTTAAAATAAGACAGCATCACTAACCTTACATCCCATCAGAAAATACTGCATAACAGGGCTTGGAAATTTTATAAAATTCTTTTAGGAAAAAAGTTTCAGATGGTAAATGGAAACTTCCATGCTAAAAATGAAATGAGGAAAAATTACTTGTTACCTCTGATTCTTAGAAAATAAACTTAGAGAAGGGTTACTCTTTTATTCCTCCTGAAGTCTTTGTTTCCCATCCACAGCAAAATGGTCACTTTAGAAACTTCATGTTTCATCTGTTACTTCTTCTTCCTTCACACTGACATACGCTAAACAGGCACCAAACACTGAGAAGTACCAAAGGAAAACAAGAAATACTAAAAGAAAATAAATATTGTAAACCATGATGTCCACTGTCCCTGCATTAATAAGAAGGTGTTTCAGAATCTGACCAGCAGCTCTCAAATCCTTACTTGTCCTCTGTTCAAGAAGAGACTGAGTAGGAGATATATAACCCTGAAATCTTTGCATTGCACACAAATGTGGCCTCAAACCTATACGGGTTCACTGTTGTCTGCCAATCTTAGCACAGATCTATATACCTCTCCACTTTGTGTGTAGCCATACTAGAAGAATTAATAAAAGACTTAAATCTTGCAGGACAAGTTGACATTTCCTCAGCAGTTCAGAAATTCTGTATACAAGTAGCAGCTGCTTCCCCAGGAAAGCTCACTGCTCTCAAATGCACTGTAATAACAGCTTTCAAGCAGGAGATGTAATCTTGACACACGCTCTTTACCTGGTTTTCTCTGTTCATGTACATCTATTAATTCCAAAGGGTTGGCTGATCCAAATGCCAAGCAGATTACAAGAGATGGCAAAGAAAAGAGTAGACAGAAATGGCTTTGCCATCAGTGAAAGGTAGGAAAAAACACTTAAGGCAGCAAGTTTTCAACTTGCTCATTGAAACAAAGAATTATTTATATCAGCTTGGTCTATCCTAAAGAAAATGTTTTAAGCTATTTGAATTAAATATAATTTTGGTTGAAATGAAATATTTTGGTTTGATCAGTGCAAGTAAAAAGAGATTCAGGTGCCACAGACCCAACCAGGCAGAATCAGGGACAGGTCACATAATAGTCTAGGTCCCGTTCTCTCAGCTGCCAAACAATTTACTAATTTAATTTACTAATTTCATACTTTGAGTTAATATGTGGTGAAGAGAATCACAAACTCAGCAGCACGTGGACTGGGTGCCAGACCTGAATCAGATACTTTTAGTTAATTTTCCATACATTTGTGAGCAGGGTCTATGTCACTCTACACACCAATGGTCCACGGTATTGCTTTCAGCTGTAATTTCCATGTAATTTCTGAAACATTTTCCCAAAGGTTTTGTAAATAAAAAATAAACAGGATTCTTAGTATTCCCATCTTTTGACAAGATTAGAAATATTTGAACAACTTTTCCACATGCCAACCTCAAACTCCATAGAAAAGCAAGGACAAAAATAATAGGTAAGGAATATACAGAAAAAAGCACGTGACTGATGTCGTGGAGGAATTTAGATTTTTGCTTTTCTCACTACATATCGTTAAAGTTTCCATTGCAGCTTGTTAATGCAATGAGGTCACTTTATGAAATAAAGTATTTTGCAAAGTTAAGGACCACAAGAACCAAGGGAACAGTTTTGCAGACTAGAAGTGACACCTAATAGAGCAAACTCTTAGTCACCAGGTGATTACTCCTGCACCTGGCCACCTTTAGAAAATACCAGAACCACCTCTTGCTTTAGAAAAGCTTCTACACCAAAAAAGCAAGCCCCTTTCTGTCCTGAACATCTAAGGGCAGCAACAAAGGGATATGACACAGCCTTAGACACTGAAGATGTAGCTCTCCCCTAAGTAAAGCTCCTACCACAAGACAGTGGAGCACAGTAACTGCACAGAGCCCCAACCTTGCCTTGTTCCTTGTACCCAGTCTCAGCATTCATTCTTCTGCGCTAGCCCATAGGCTTATAACCTGCCCTGGCACCTCACTGTAGACAACCAAGATGTTCCTATGAAAAGACAAAGCAAGACCATTTCTTCCTCTTCCTCTCACCACACCAGCACATTCCCAGCAACAGCTTTCTAGAAAGTAAAAAAAGTAAAAATAGGAAAAGCATATATATAAAGTGTCGTGAGTGATTTATAGCCCCAAGAAGGGATAAAATGATCCATGACTAGAAGTCGGTGTTTTTATTAGAAATGATGATTCCCAGTCATGGAGCTTTTTAGTTATGTGCATAATTAAACGTAGCTTGTGAAAGCTGCCAATGACGCTCATCACCAGTGGATGTTCTTATAATATATGTGTGGATTTGAATGCATAATGAAGTTTTTCTGTCTTTTGGGATTCGAACAGAAGTTTGTGAATAATGCAAGACTGAAAACTAAAAATAACAAAGAAACTGCTATTTGCCCAGTGAACAGTAGAGGCAAGAACACAGAATACAAAGCACCTAAACCAGGCCCTGACTTCCCTGTAAAAAATAAAATTCTGTAAAGATCTGTTTAGTTTCTACTTGGAAAAATATCTGCAAGTAAAAAATTCAAAACTACTTTATTGACAGCTTTGGAAACAGCAAATTTTTTGTTTACCCACTCATCAAAATAGAGAGGCACAACACTGGAAATCCTCACGACAGAGCTCTGTCTGAAACTCTGGCCTCAAGAGAGTATCTCTGCTGCTGGGGAAGAAGTCAGCCTGCGGACTGCGGTTACTCTGAGTTCAGCATGACACGCATTTGACCTTTGGTGGTGTGTTTCAGATCTTAACAGCTGGCAATTAGATGAATCCATCCTAAGCCCAGCCTTCAGCACTGCATATATAAATCTGCTTTTGTATGTTATCCTGTTTAGCAACGCTGTTTACCACCTGCTGATAGCGTCAGAGGATATGTGTCGATGCACAGTTTGAAGACTAAAGGGTTGTGTACTCAACTACCAGTTGCAGCAGCAGTACAGTACAAAAGGCAGGCAAGACAGTTACAGCAAAAGTTAACAATACCCAAGTATTTACACCTTGCTCTTGTGGAATTGTACCCAGAGCATGTGCTTGCAGTGTAAGACTATAAAGCAAGTGAGCCAAGCTCAGTTCAAGGCCAGGGTGGACAGCGCCTTGAGCAACCTGCTCTAGTGGGAGGTGTCCCTGCCCACGGCAGGGGGGTTGGAACTGGATGATCCTTAAGGTCCCTTCCAACTCAAACCATTCTATGATTCTACTTGTCAAGCACACAAAGCTAAGCAATGATTAATGTGATAGAAGTGTTTTCCAACACCCCAGCTGCAAGTCACTTGAGCATGTTTACAGTCATCCTCACCAATCTTCCCTTATTTTCCCACATTGTTTCCTCTGAATTTTTTATTATTACAAATAAAAAAGGAAGTTATGCTAATACTAGAAGAGGAGAAACACTGTCAATGGTTATGTTTTCAAGTAGTATTTCTTTTCATTCTACATAGTCCATTGCTTTTTGGATTTATCAAAATATTTACTTACGGGAATGGCTTTGCTCGGTGCCTTGTGGATCACCAATTACACATTAAAGAACAAGGTCATAAAATATTGATAAAATCATTAACTACAGTTTTATCCATTTACCATGGCTAAAAACACATGCTGCTGCTGCAATATGAATTTGATTCTCAAAGAAATAAATTATTTCAGAACAGCACTTAATTGCTAGAACACTTCAAAACTATGAAAGAAAAAAAGAGTACCTTTCCAGAGTTTCGGCTTTATCAGATCAGAAAACACTGTGTTGAATTTTTCTCTTGATATTCTCAAATATTATTCATCATATCTGTCAAACAATTGAGGGAATGTTGCCATGAAGCCAACTATGAAATACTGATTTGGTTCTACAGACAAAGGTTGTAATTTCTTTCCGGAAAGTTACTCCAGTACCCTTTCCTTCTGAACAAAGTGGTTTCCCACTTTTCTAGCAACCGATCTAAATCTCCAATACATAAGATCACCAGTCAGAACCATTCATAAAAGACAGTTAGAGAAAGGCCAAAACAGGATGAATTTCCCTTTCTCCCCACGCAAAACTGGTACAAGTTACTGCTGGCAGAGCACGTCCAAGAGTTGCATGGTGTGCTGGTGTGGGGGCAGACATTGCAGGGTCTGGGATGAAGATCTGGGCCATTTCTTAGAGAAATGTAGGATAAGATTCTTTTTCTTACACAGAGAAACTGGTACTTTAGAAAAGAAGGCAGTGGATTTGGAAGCAGAGCTGGCTGCAGGCTCAGTTGATAGGGGTTTTGACATCGTTATGGGACACCACTTTTCCACATGGACAAGAAGTCTTCCGAAGACTAGCACTTCATTTAAAATCAATTAAAAAATCAAAAATTTTATCCTGCAGCTCGTTTTATCCAGATAAAACAAACAGTTCAAACTAATTTGACAAAATTTAGAGTAAAATCCAAGAAAAGGCCCAGCAAATATTCAGTGCAAAGCAGCGTCTTACACCCGCCCCAGCAGTGCCGGTGCAGAAGTGCAGTTGCAGAAGACAGACCTCCCAGCACAGAGCCTGGGAGCAAGTGAAGACAGGAAGCCCTGGGCATCCATGCACCTCAGTTACCCTGTACAGCCTGGTGAAAGCTTGCAGGAGTTCTCTGTGCAAGCGCAATCTTTTCTTCCTGTATAATTTATTTCTTAGGTTGTTTACTAACCTCATTTTAAATATGGTTGGAGACTATCAGCATAATTGATGAGCAGATACTTTTTTCCCCCTGTAGCACTGATGTTTTTCTCAGTTGGTTTTCAGAGCTCCTACTGAGTTGTTAATGAGCTGTCAATTATTTGTGCAAATTGGGAGGCAGGCACTGAAAAGTAGCTGCACTCCAGAAGAAAAATACCGCCTCAAATCTTGCAAAATGCAACATAACTTTTGAGGATTCTCTTCACATTCATAGCAATATTTTGAAGGGGAAGAATGAAAATGTCAAGCCTCTGCTGGAGAGAGCATCATACCCCGACTGCAGTTCACATCACTACTAATGGTAACCTCTTTGCCGAGTTTGGTTTTTGTAACCAATACTCAGCTTATCTTTTTGTTCTTAAAAGGTTCTTGTTATTTCAGCCTCTTGTTCTTGTCCCCAAAGTGTTCAATTTCTCAGTTGGAGCTCAGCCACAAAACCAGCTGCTTGACCTTTAGTACAACTGATGGAAACAGACTGTTGGTGGCAAAGGTAGAAAGGAGATTGGCCAGCAAACCTGAGAATCTGCTAAAGCAGATGGAAATGAAACTCGTTTCATCGGTGCTAGAAACATCGTGGAATTCTCCTCACTTTCCCTGCCAATTTAACCTCAGCTACTTATTTCCACCCTGCAGCTATGTGAATACTAATTGTGTGTGGCTACATTCTGAGAGCCTGGGAACCTCTGATGTGAAAAATTACAATGGTTTTCTAACCATCTTTTTTCATCTTGATCACCAGTTGCACTTACAAGAAAAAATTAGTCATTTTAAGCACAGTGACACAACTTTTAAATCATCTTCTATGAGAAAAAAAAAATGAAGACGTTCTCAGTTTTATTTATGCAAAGGGTTACTCTTCAGAGGATACAGCAGGATATTTTATACGCCTGAGTTTAATCACATGCATAAGTCATTACGGACTCAGAGATTGTTGGGTTTGGTTTTTGTTTTTTTTTGCTGGGAGACTGGGCATTTTCCCACTAAGAGAGGACTGCTTCCCTCTGACAGTCCTGACTCATGTTTTGAGAAACCTGGATTCACACAGAGCAGACATGGGTATCCAAAACAGCTGCACTGATCTCCAGTGAAATATTAGAGCTTTTCTAGCAAGAGGGGAAATTAGGTGAGTTTGACCAGGTTCTTGCTCCACCAGACACTATGAATTGATGCTGGAATATAAAGGCTGAGGTGAAAAAGGTTACAAACCCCTGAGCGCTATAAAAGTTAAAATTGCTGGGGGGTTTCCACTTCAGAAATCAGTACTGACTGAAGAACTTCTACTTTTAATGCAAATTTAGTAAAAGTGTCTAAAAATTATTGATGGGATTTTGCCAATCTTTTGATGATGAAAATAAGTACCATTAACAATACAAGCAGTGAATAGAATCATCTACACAGCCACAGAGAGCAGGGAAAGTTTTATTTTTATTCTGATTGCACAGAAAGTAAAAGGGCTGAGTCTCCTCCAGTTAGTTGTGAGATAGGCAAGAGATTATACAGCTTCATTTTATCTATGCATCTTTTCACCCAGCTACACACGTGTGTGCTGCAGGGTAACATATAAGCAAGACCCAACACAATCTGTCTGACTGGAGCACAGACCCTTGCACCAGATGCCAGTCTGAATTAAGTCAGGTAGGTAGCGAACAGAAGTTGCTGCCACGAGCTGTTCAGGCTTTACATCAGTCTCATTATAATGCCCTATTATGAAAGCTTCAGCTCTCCTGTGAGTAATTTGTACCCTGGCTAAGCCGAGCAGAGGCCAAGGCTCAGGTAGGAGGATTAGCAGCATATCCATCGCTGCCTTGCGAGATGCTCCAGGTTGGTGTTGAGGGAGAAGTCTCACAGTCTGAACAACTGTCACACATTTCACTTTGTCTAAAAATCAAAGAATTTCGGTCTCCAGTTCTAGTTCTCTTGCCATTACCTTTCACAAACAAGTTCACTTAAGGAGGAGATAGAAAATGAATAATGTCTTTTTATTTCAAGAAGATTTGTTTAACTGACATCTGCTGAAATCATCTGTTTAGGAACACAGACCCTCCAAAGGCATAATTAAAGCATTGAGACTGCTGGAGTGGACCAGCTGCAACTCTACAAAAATTCAAGTCAAAAAAAAAAAACCAAACCAACCCACAACAACAAAATCCCATCAGTCAGGAGTGCTGGATCTTCTACTGAGTTTGAAGTCCAATACTCTTAATTCTTTAGCACTGAAACTTAGAAGTGTAAACATAACTTTTGTTACAGGACCAGTAATGTGCACAATAGAGGAGGGAGCTGATGGATCAACTATATCTCATTATTGTAATTAAATCAATACAGGAGTTACTACAGCGTTATCTTTATTGCTGTCAGACCCAAAGATCTCAGGTGACATAACTGGAAACAAAGCAACTTGCCTGTGGCAAACAGATGACGAAGAGAATTAAAATCCAGGTCTCCTTAGTCTCAGACCAGAGCCTTATAATGACTATTTTTTTTTCTGATACCATCTGTAATGCTTAAGAAGCCACTTTCACTGGGGAAAATGTTACAACAAACAAAGGTAATCGATTATAAATTGATTTGGGGGATTTTAGTTTTTTCCTAGGTTTGGTAAATTTTCCTGAAACTGAATTTAGGCATCTAGAAGGAAAACAGCACTTTCCCCTTATGTTATAGAAACACCACATTTACTTAGTGCTGTTAGTATCTATTGTTTCTTCTGTCTCAGAACTCTGCACGTTTAAGCTGACTTCCCATTTAATAAAAAAAATGGGAAAAAAAATGATACATTCCCAGAAGGTTTTAAAGAATAGGCTGCACAAAGACATATTTGAAATTAAAATTTAACAGGAAATTTGCCTGTAAAAAAAAAAA
>JANHFX010026139.1:45876-113411 GCA_027560015.1 Chloroceryle amazona
TTTGGCTTCTTTCAATGGAAAGTGCCATATTCTGGATCATTATCTCATCTCTGGCAATATCACAGACACTCAATAGCCAGCTTAGCTTTTATTGAAGCATAACTGTTTTCTGTCTCTGCTAGCTCCTTGGTACTAGTTAACCCAGGACTAAATCCACTGCTGACTTTTCCATGATCTGCAAGATCATTTTAAAAGCAGTGTTAAAATTCCAGCTGTTTTCTTTTATTCCATTTCACTTCTAGGACTCCATGTCACTTTCCACATGAAATATGTATCAGCGAGTCATTGAAACACCTCTTGCTACATGCTAATTTTTTATCACTGTGTTTTGGAAAAAATAACATTAAAATTTCCATCTATTCTATCTAAGTGCACTGCATTTCATCATACCAGTAAGTGGTACTATCTTTCTTCAAAAAATTAATTACTAAATAGAAAGTATCGACATGACAGAGATGCCTTTACTGCTGAATAGAGAACAGCTCAGGGAAATATCTTTAAAGTGACTTCGATCAGGTTCTTGGGAGGTGTTTTAGCAGTAGCACCATCACTTTGTTTCTTTTAACTGTACCACTTGCTTTCCTCTTTAATGCTAATGAAGGAAGAGACAAAAGTAAAGTATTTCAGCTAGTCCTACTCAATTCCTGGATTTCGGTGAGAAATTTGCTTAAAATGCAGTAATTGGAGAATTTTAGACAAATAATCACCCGTGTCTTGCACATAACTGGATAGTATGTTCTGTAAGTAGGATCTGAGGTCTGAAGGATGCAGACAGATTACATTTCGAGATACTTATTCTGTAAAGGCTCAGAAAAACACAGAGGAGCTTTAATAACCAAACTACAGATAACTGAAATACTTTGTCTAAATTTATTCAGTGATTCTTACTTCATTAACCAGAGATAATGTTCAGAACATAAAAATACAAGTAAGAACACAAAGTATCTTCCAGCATGAAGAATCAAAATTACTTTCACCAAGGAGCACAGCAGATACAGAAGGTAAAGTAATGCTCCCTCACGGAGGGTCCAGTCCAACCAACTGTTCATATCTGTCTTTAACTTAATTTGCCATCACCCACTGGGCTTGAACTTTTAGCAACAGTTGTTCAAAGGCTGATAGAGGAAAAGCGGCCTAAACCATCAGCCCAGGAGTTAGTATATGAATTAACAACCGTAGTGTTTTAAAATGTAAGATTTCACCCCATGGAAACCTGCTTGAGTTGTCTAGACAGGCTGCATCAAGCAGGAAATGTTAAAACACCTCTAATATAGCAGGGGTGTAAGGGATGCATAAACTACATAGTGTCAAAATTAGTTGACTTAATTAGCAATAGGTCAGTCAGATGAATATAGAAGTGATGAAGCCAAGGACATGCCCTTGAACATCAGTCATGCAGCAACAAATTTAACACATTATCACTGCCTAAGTTTTAAAAATGGGGAACTTCTGTTTCCTAAAGTTGTATTAGGTGAAAAGAGCCAGGTAGCTACACACACAGCAAGTATAAAGGCAGGAAATGTGGCCTTGCTGAAAGCAGGATCTTTTTTCATTTGCTTCAGTGAGGTAGAGTAACTTTCTCACCAGTGAAGGAATCAAGCAAAGAACCATTAACATTTCTATTAAAAACTGCCTTTTACTAAGAACATTTCCTGTCACAGTGACACTGAACATGGTAAGCTTTCAGAATTACACACTTAAAATATTAAGACTCTTTTTCATTAATTGCCTTCTGGTTTTTGTTGCTAAAAGATGGTTCCTATCAAATTTTTGCATGTAAAGTTTCCTTTACTGGCACATATATTCTAACACATACATTTACCAATAGAGGTAAACAAAGGCAGCTAAAAAAACCCTGATACTGCAACCTCAATGAAAATGCCTTGCTTTAAAAATTGTTTTATACAGTATACTTAATTTATGTGATTTAGTTACCCTTGCCTAATTTCATGCACAACACCACACAGACCTCCATGATAATCTGTGTTGTTTCACATTATTCTCCCTGCTTAAATCCTCACTAACTTAGCATTCAAATTTAGTGTTTTATTAAGAACTTTCCATTTCTGTTTATAAAGCAGAAAACAAAGCTGAGATAGGCTTGTTGCATTAGTTGTGGAGTTTGTTACTTCATTTTTTAATAAAACTACATGGTACCGAAAGCTCAAAGCATCCAGATCCCTTCTGTAATGTAAAGCCTTAGAATTAATCATGGGCATAATTCTGTGGGGTTTTTTTAGGTAGCATGCAAATACATTTTCCTGAACTTATAAAGTTGTTTTAAAAATGTATGTTGTAAGTGTGCCCAAAGAAAGGATACTGAACACATTCAGTAACAAGCACGTGCGTGCTTTTTGTTAAGCCCGAACAAGAATGAGAAATCCCAGACTATGAATATAAATCAACTTCATTATATACATTGAATATACTTTATTTTTCCGTCCTCTCCTACTTTCCTTCCACAGTACTTTAATAGATTTTTTGCATATCAGAATATTCATATTTTAAAATAAAAATTCAGGGGCAATGGTTCCTCTGAAGAGAGCTGTATTTTCAGCCACTGCAAACCTTACCGACCGGAGTCAGAGTCTGCTTTGTATGAAAACCTTTTCCTTAAACATATTAAAACTTACAAATACTGCCGTGTAATGAAAAATGTAAATTGCAGTTGATGTCTGCAGTAGATGTTTTTCTCTGTTTCCTTTAAGAACTTTGAAATAAGCAGATTTTCTTGCTATTAATCCACACACGATCCAGCTTCTGTTATTGCCATAATGCTATAATCCCCTATGACTGCAGAATAGGTAACTAAATCAGTCTTTGATCAGAAGCAAATACCAGCATTTCAGATGTCAGCTGTACTATGAGTGACTCAACATCAGCTCTATCAATTAGATACAAGTGGTCTGCTTTAGATTTATTTTTTTTAACCAATGTGTTCAACAGCTACTATGTTTGTATCTCTTGGAAGTATCCCATGTTGGGTTTGAAATATTTCCTGTCTACAACATCTTTGTCTTTACTGCCCAAATTACGAGCTCAAAATAGTTTACCAGAGTGAAAAGTTAAAGAGAAGTTCAGAAATTATCACCATAAGAAGGGTAAAGGAGAGTGTTAAGTCAGTAAAAATTGTTAGTGTTGATTTTATGTCTCCAACATAAAATCTGAGTTAGGAAGGGAAAATAAAATTCTTGAAAGGCACATCTTTTATAAAGATCTTGCTTCTAGCCAATTGTCACAGTTTAGGGTCAGGGCTGTCCACTAGCTCTATAACAGATGATCTCTGTTAACCCCCACCCCTCCCCAAAGGGGAAGACAAAGGGAACAAGGGAGAGAGACTCAGTGATTAGAAAAGGAAACTAGAACAGCTTTACTGAAAATGAAATATATGCAAATATATACAAAACTGGTATGGAACCCAACACCCCTAATGGCAATTATGTCACTGTCACCACTGATGCTGGGGAGCAGGAACTGGAGAAGTCCCAGACTGTGCCCAATGGCAGAGAGGAACTGTGTTCAGGAGCTGGATTTTGGTACTGGATTCAGGAACACACAGATCGGGATCAACAGCAGAACAGAGTCCCCCTCGGATGCCGGTCAGGGAAGAAGAGAGAAAGAATCTGAGAGACCCCCTTGTGATCCCTCAGCTTTATACCAAATATGATGTACATGGGATAGAATCTCTCTCTGGTCAGTTTGGGGTGATGTGTCCTGTTCACTTCTCCCTGCAGGTGCAGACTTTTACTTACTGCACCCCCTGATGTCACGCACAAGATC
This sequence comes from Chloroceryle amazona, assembly GCA_027560015.1. Lineage (NCBI taxonomy): Eukaryota > Metazoa > Chordata > Aves > Coraciiformes > Cerylidae > Chloroceryle > Chloroceryle amazona. The sequence goes on from JANHFX010026139.1 coordinate 49,657, forward strand.
CAGCAGTGGTCTTGGTCTGCACCCCAGCCCTTGGTAGTAACTCTGACCATGGGGTGTTCTCACTGCCAGCAGCAGCCACTGCCTGTGCCAACAGCTGCTGCCTGCAGACAGGGCAGGGAGTAAGAAGAACTGAGCTGAAAAGTAAAATCACTGAACAGAATGAGTTCTGTTCTCACTCAAGCTAGGACATCAATCCATAAAAAAATAGGGCTTTAATTGCCAAGAAAACTGAAAGACATCAGAATAATTGCTAAATTTTTAATCTTTTAAGGTGCATTAACCTGCAAACCCAAGACCTTTTCCGGAGAGGTATTTTACAAGTATTACTAAGAAATCTGTTTATTTCCCCATCACCACCCCTCAAGACATGCTCATCAGTGCTTCATTATTGCTATTTGTAGAACAACAGAAGGTAAAGAGGGATTTCATATCAGCAATTTTTTTACTTTCTTGTTTACAAAAAGAAATAAAAATCTAAGTCTAGGAAAACTAATACAATTCCAATAAAAAGTGGGGAAGATTAAACAAACACAACTGCCTTGGTATGCACACTGTACCTGTAATGTGACAGCAGCACCCTAATGACAGTCCAAGAGAAAAAGAATAAAAATCACAAATCTTTTCTATGTAAAGGCTCTGTGGCACATTTGCTAGGCACGTGGGGAACCATTCTCCAAAACCACAGGCAGCCATGGCCCCATCCAAAATCTGACAGTCACAAAAGAAAATCAACTCAATAACCAATGAGTAGATAGAATAAAAGTAACTAACACGTTACTGGAACAAGTATGTTGTTTCCACAGAGTCAATTTACTTAACAGTGCCACTGAATGAATAGTTATTGATGTTTCCAAATCACGGGGGAATTTCAGACAGAGGAAGGGAAAGGCTTGTATGATTTTACTGAAAAGGGAGTGGAGAAGGGAGAGGACAGTAGAACGTTGTGCTTCACTCTCAGCTTAGCACAGGTCTGAAGAATGAGTGAGAAAATTTCCCCTCCAGAAGAATATTTCACAAGGTAGGTGTGAACAGCTGGACACAGGCTGTAAGCTCCTCTTAGCATACATTTGAAGCACCACAGTTCCAAATGCATGAAAAGTGAAAACTAGTATCCATCACTCAAAGATTGCTTTCCTTCAAATGACAGCCTTCATTTTCCTAGCACATAGGAAACTTTCTAGCTATTATGAAACCTATTCCAACATGTAAAACCTTACAGCCACAAGTTATACTCTTGAGCAATGTAAATAACTGCAGCTATCCCAGAAGTTCCTAGACTGAAAAGCAATCCTGCTGTAAACATCCTTGATACCAGTTCATTATATATTCCCTTCCACAGCTTTTGAGTCACTATAGACTAGATGATACTTCACAGCAACAAAGATGGCACTTGGGACTGACTTTCCATTGAAAGGATCTCTGACTTAATTATAGCTACACTTTATGCTGCAAATGACACTGGGAAGCCAGATAAGTTATTAGGAAGAATTGCTCTCTCCTTATACTCAATTAACTCCTATAGTTAACTGATTAAAATCTTATTACAAAAATAAAAGTCTCAAACAAGTTTGCCTTATAACAAGGAACTGAAACGCATTCTGTGCTAGGAGCTAGTGAGAAGAAAAAATGACTACAGTAAAGATTTCTTTTACAGTTTCTGAATGCGTTTTATGCCAAAAGAAATAAAGAAAGCTTTACAACGAGTAAGAGAGCTTTCCAAGAAAGCTTTCAGTGTATTGCAAGATATATGGGCTGTTCCTGAAAATGTTTTGAGCAGGCAGTCAGGTGCAAAATAGTTCTGTCTGCTCAGTCCTGGGGTTGCTCTGTGGAGCTTACGCTTTAAGCTAAAGTAGATTTAAAAAGAATTAGAAAATGCTGTGTCCTGTAAAGAAGTACAGTTTTGATTCTTTTGAAAGCAACTACTATCTCCTCTAGCAGCAATTGTGGGGCAAGATTAACTCAGGACCTTCAAAAAAAAAAAGTCTCTCTATTGTCTTAACAGAACTATCAGATAGATATAAAACTTTACTGTTATCTGAACCCATGACCTAAAGCCTGAATCTTGGAGAAAAAAAAAGGTTAAAATTAACACTTCATTATTACAGACATTTTATGTTTCCTTTGGTGACTGGTGTTATTAAGAGGAAGACAATGGGTTCAGTAACACTTTAACACTCAGTAACATTTTTTTTTACTCAGTAGATAAAGAAATTATTTCTGAAAATCTGCACTAGGACTCACTCTTTCTCTGGCATAAGTTTTTCATTTTCCTTTCGCTGATAATCCATATTTGAATATTCCTCACAGAGCTGGGACTGTCCTGCTGTGTAACTTCAGACAGCTTCCGTATGAAACTGCAAATCTAACACCAAGAGGTCGAATCTGAAAATGAAAATACACCATGAAACTCAACAGCTGCAACAAATCTAGGCAAAGTTTACAACAATGATACGTGCACCTTGGTTTTCCAAGAATCACCCGTGCCTTTTGAGACTCTTAAATCTTTGTTTCAACATGGGTTTTCTAAGCCAGTAGCTCAGTGTTGCTCTTCCAGGCTTCGTATCGTTAAGTCTCTCAAAAACTTATCAGTCAACTGGAATAATCACCATCATGGACATTAATGTTGATATCAAGCTAGTATTTTTCACCAAATCTTTTGATTCATAGCAAAAGGTCTCCCCAACCCCCCCGTGAGCAGTAGACTCAGATGGTCAACTAATCAACCAGGTAGGAATCTTCTGTTTCACTCGGGTGACAGGCAGGGATCTGGGGTATTGATTCGTGCTCTCCACTTCAGTGTGTGCCTGTAACATTTATGAGGCCATGTGTCTTTCTGAGTCTGTTACTAAACATAAAATAAAATGCGAGCGAGGGCTGGAAAGTTATTTTCAAAGGTTTTATTTATTTCCTAAACTATTTAACTTCCCCATCCACTGGTAAGGATAGGAGTTTGTTTTGTGCTTTACCTATAAACATCTTCCCTATACACAACACGTAAATGTCTCATCTAAAGGTTGGCATTAACAGCAGTAATTAGTAAGGCAGCTTATTACACTGAAATTTAAATGTACTAATCAAATGTTTATTTTGTAATCATGTTACATTAATGCTAAGTAGTGAGGTATTTATCGCTTCATAGATTACATTTAAGTTTAAATGCTCCAGTTAAAAGTTTGACATTAAATTGCACCCACCAACTTAAACAGAGTATTGGCTAATTTTAAACACTGTTAGACTAATACAAGTATTTCTTTATATTTTAAGGATGCATTTTTTGGAAACATCACCTAGATAACTTGGCAACTATTATTCTGTAGATGTGATAAAGATTTCTGTCATAATTCCCAGCAGATAGGGATGAACCAAACACCTTATAATAGCTTTTTTTTTCCCTTTTTGATAATACAAATTAGAAAAGCTGGTTTAGAAAAGCATTTTAGTCTAGAGCATTGGCACGTACCAAATCGCTACAAACTTCCAAGGAAAATTTCAATTAGAACTAATTCCCAAGGGATTATACCTGAGATTTAATTATTAATCGTTCATCAACTGCTCCTGTTATTGACAGCCTGTTCCACAGGACAATAACAAATAAAGAGCCCCACGCAGAAAGGAAGCTGGCAAGAGCAGCCTAGTTCTTCCTGAACGGCACCTGTTTACAGCCAGGTTTTCACACGTGTCTAGTTCCAAGGGAAATTTAAGCAGTTGTAAGAAACCCCAGGCAGAACAACTGAGACAAAACAGCAAACCCAAACGTTCTGCAGTGGTATAATCAGCGTATGACACTGACTATATATAGGAAAAAATATTAAAACACTTCCCTGTTCCATTTTCCAAATATCAATATACTTTGCTGTTAACAACTCCCCAAAACTCCTGTTCAGGCCAGAACAACCTCACGATCAGAGTTTACAGGTAGGACAGAGACAAATGAAGCTTAAGATGCAAAGATTTTCATGAGGCTACTTATAAATGACCCAGTTCAGACACACCTTTTCTCTGCCAGATATGAACACTCAGTTGCATTAACTTCCCAAAGACCAAGGCAGAGTACAGCTCTCTGATGATAAGAGAGATGCTTAGAGGGTGTTGTGGTTTCAACCCAGATGGCAACTGAACACCACGTGGCTGCTTGCTCACAGCCTGCCCCACACCACTCCCCCCCTGCTGGGAAGAATAGTGAGAAAAAAGGCAAAACCCTGTGGGTTGAGATAAGGAGAGTTTGATACAACAATAAGTTGATAAGAACAAGAGTAATTAAAGAAGATAAGTGATATAAACTGCACGGACTGGACTCGTGCCACAAGGGATGGAGCCAGACCCCCCCAAGCTCACACTTTGCCCAGCCTGGCTCGCACCCTTACACAGTGGGCATGATGCCAGTATGGGATTGACTAACCCACTGGCTGGTCCAGTTTACTATCCTGACTGTGGCCCCCTTCCAGATCCTGGTGAAAACTAACCCTATCCCAGCCAAACCCAGGAGAGACAGAAAATGGAAGTCTTGGAACTTCAAAGTCAGGGCATGAAACTATCATTCAATCTGTCCTTTGCTTAGATGCCAGCTTGAGTCAAAAGGTTTGCCTTTTAGCTCTTCAACAGCCGACAAAGCCTTTAAATTCATATACCAAATTTCAAGGACTTTTTTGTTTTGTTTTGATACAGATTCTCATCTTCACCCACACGATTATCAGAAAACATATTTCAAACGCAATCATCAATACAATTATTCGAGCTTTTTGGTTTTTAGAAGAGTACTAAAGTAAAGCTAATGTGAAATTCCCCTTCCCCTAATATATGTTCAAGTACTGTAGCAAAAAGAAGTAACTCCTGTTGCTTTCATTAAAAAAAAAACCAAAATAAAACCACACACACAGACACAAAAAACCCAACCCCGTAACACAAACCCACGAAACCCACCAAAACATCTGTCATGTTGCTTTACATTCACTACTTTAGCATTTCAGTTGGTTCTTACAACTTCATTTAGTCTCAACTGAGCCTTTGAAAAGCTCTAAGTTTTTCTTGATGCTGCTGAAAAACTGCATTTATATAATGTCTAAAATGGTCTATCCAAGGCAACTTATTTGTCAGTGACAGGGTCTGGAACAGAGCTCAGATTCTCAGAATCCCAGTCCACTGTTCTCATCTGGAAATGACTCCCAAAAGACGGAGCTCACATTAAAGGAACTTGATGTCAACAGGTCCAAAGACTCGTGCAGATGTTATTAGTGCCACTGTTATTAGTGGCTATTCAAAATACTCTGTTGTAATTACTGTTATAAAATTAAAACTTAAGGATTCTGTGATCTATAGTCCCTGTTCCTAAGAAACTAATGTTTAGAAATGCAGCACATGTATAGAAGATGATATTGGAACTAAATCTACAATGCCTTTGCCAGTGCAATTACTGAAGAAAGTGAGTGAAGAGGCAGTACATTTCCCAAAAGGGAAATTAAGAGAATCTGGAGCTAGAACTGCGAAGGGGAAATGCCAAATCATAAAATAAACAATAAAAAAGGGCTTTAATTATAAAAATGAATGTCTTGGAGGCAGCCATGTGGCAGAGGCTTCATGGTATCACAGCAGTAGTTCCAGTGATCTGAAGACAATCAATAAATACACGAATGTTTATTATGCTCGACTTCTGTGTTGCCCTGACAGCGACACGAGGCTGGAGTTGAATAGCCAGCGGATGCAGGAATACCAAGGCTTATAGAGCCGCTCATTATTGCACAGAAAGACACTGAAGTGGAAGGGTAAGAAAACTGTACTTCTAAACATATTTTGGAATTTCTCATTACTACACACATAAGCAGTTTGTTAAAGTAGTGCTACTTCAAACATCAGTTTCCCAGGAGAAACAGAGGAGCGGTGTGGGCCACACTGAGCCAGCATCTGTGCCAGAGGTCCTCACCCTACTCAGCCCAGTACAACCAACTTCTGAGTGCTCATGACAACAGAGGTTGTGGTTACCGTGCCCTAGTTTGACACGTGAACCCCACCCTTGGAAAAAAAAAATAAAATAAATCAATTCCCACACCCTTGACATGAATCAAGCACTATAACAATCAGTGAAATTCTTTTCTCCAGACCTGTGCTGGGAGACCCAATACCCAGAAGCAATTCTCAAGTAAATGAGGCAGAGGGAGCACTAAGGCACTGGTGGCAGGTAGATGAGGGGAAAGAGGCAGGACTCAGCAGCACAGGCCAGGGCTCTGCTTTAATCTGAGTTACTGCCAACACCAAACAGCAGAAAGGAAATAATTAAGTCCAGTGCATGCTCTGATTTTGTGAGCTACTCTTTCTTACTGCCCTTCTGGAAACTGTCAGAGCTAATTAATGTCAGCAGTGACAAGATGGTCCTTCTTAATGAACTTGCTTTTTTTTTTCCCCCTGCAAACAAACTGTGCCCCTTTCCTTTTGAATGCAGCATCACATACAGATCCTTGCACTCCTGCTAGAAAGATTGCTGCAAGTTCTGTATGTTGGTGCAATGGGGTTTTTTTCCATCCAAAATATATTGAAGCTAATGACTGAAAAACATAAGGCTTTTCTTTGTTTGACAATTAATTATTTATTAACCACCTCTTTTTTGTAGACCTTTTTCTGTACTTCACATTATAATATTTTTTTCATTTTAAACACGAGCAAAAGACATTTCTGTTCAAATGGGTATTTTCTTTCTTTTGCGAGTATTAATAGAGATTTCAGCATTTATAAGACATTACTACATCTTAAAGAAATCTTCTTTGGATCATCAAAGCTATTTTTCATTTACTTTCATAACTGGCCTTTTTTAGAACTTTATTAAACACTGTGGGTTTTTTTTTTAAGAAAAATGTATGGCAGATTTTCATTTCACAGCAAAAGGAGTAGCAGGAAATTTTCACCTGCTAAATTACTAAGCCCTAAACAAGTATTCATATATGAAGAGGTCAATCCCCACTAGTACTGTATTTTAATTACAGTTATCTCCCAAATTAAATTTTGCCTGCCAGTTGATTTTCATAATTTAAGTTCTTCAAGTGATCACACTTTTTGAACACCTTGTCTTTCACACATCTCTCATTCAAGTCAATATTCTTACAAATGACTTCAAGGTAAAAAACACAACCCACCACTAAATAAAACACAAAGTAGAATACTTTTTGCATTATGATTCAGTAAACCATGAATAAAAAGGAGTTTTGCTCACTATAGTTGAGAATAGACTGTACTGAAGAAAACCTTAAATACAATATGATCTAGTTGGTTTCTGCACTACCTAAAAGACATTATGGATCTCCTTCAGTCCTAATAGCAAAGCAAAACCAGCAGCTGCCGAGTACAGCACTGTGTTCAAGCACCGACAGCCACAGACTTGGCCACCCACTGTGTGATGAGCAAGAGCTCAGGTGGAAAACTCAGGGCAGAGGATGGCGATACTGGTCACAAATCTCTGATGTGGAGCATACAGTGTGCAACAGCTCAACCTGGGACACACGCCCTAAAGCTCTCCCAGAGCAGGAGGACACATCCAGAGAGGTATCAGCATAAATACCAGGAAGACCACAGGGATGACCCTGCTCCCCAGACTCACCACTTGACACAACGCTGCTTTTAGTCCATGCCCCAGCTTTCTGCACAACTCCTCTTCCAACAGCAGGTCTTGGATAAACGGCGTGCAGTAGGCATCATACACAAATTTCAATCCTCAGCTTGTACAGCTCACATATTGAGTCAGTAATTATTCATTCCTTTATTATACTCCCAACAGCTCAGATTTTTTCTTGATCAGCTTTTCAATCAAAAAAATCCCATGAAATCACAGGTTAGTGTGTGGCATAACCAAACGGAGCACATACGCCGAAGGTATTTCTTTTCACCCACCACTTCTTTATTTGTATGGAATCCTCTTTATTTTCATTTCTTTCAGAATCATAAAGCTGCAGCACTGCTGATGTTGGTATTCGGTTTAATTTCAGACTTGCAATTTTTATATGCAGACAACGGGAGCAAAAGTGTACACAGGAGTGCCCACTGTTCCATTTTCTACAAGTGCAAGACAAAGCCCTCATTGCTCCAATGAAATAAGGTGTTTAAATGTGTGAAGACAATAGTTAAAATCATCTAGGAGACAGGATGCTTTGCTAGATGTGTGAATTTATTATGAGGCCCACAGGCATCATGGCAACATAGCTACTGTCAAACTGGAACAGGCGGAAAAGAAAATTAAATCGTATTTTTGAGGTTATGTGTTGGACACTGGAGGCATTTAGTCACTTTCTAATGTAGGGAGACTATTCTGACTTGAGCTGTATAAATATGATGAAAATTAAACACAAGGAAAAAAAACACAGAAATAGAAGGTTTTCCTTATCTCATTAATAACTAAAATTTAAAGCAATCAACAGTCATCTTGTGCTCTGATCTGAGTTCATAAGCAGAATCTTTTGCGCCAGCTTTTAGCTGATGGCTCCTGGCTGCACAGGGTGCTGGGATGTTTGTATTTCTGTCTTTTGCGTTGGAATCAATATGTACAAGATTTGCTACTGTGGGCTGTCTTCCTATCCCAGATGGCCTCTCTGAAATATTGGTCTACTTCTTGATTCCACCTCCCTACAAGATGTTTTAGAAGGTTTCAGGACTATATCAAGCTATGTCTTCAAACAGTTACCCAGTGCTATTTGAAAGCTCTAAAGCTGCAGCCCACCCAGCCACAGAACCAAAGTCAGAGAGCACCAGAGGATAAATGGGGCTCTACAGGCAAAGAAATGATTTAGGAGTCTGCTGAAAACCTTCAGCTGAAATTTATGTGCTTTTAGAGAACACAGTTTGAAGCTCACAAAAACTGTGGTCCCAAAACCTCAGGCCAGAAGAAAGTAGATGTTGGCTCACTGCAAGTGTTTAGCTCAGCTGGAGCTCTGGCAGGGGCTTACTGTCTTCAGAGTCTGAACATACCAGAGAAAACAAACTGAGTCTGGGATAAAACTTAAGACTGCAATCCAGCTTCTGTATCAAGCACATGATACTGCACAAATCTGTTCCACTAGAGCAGGGGTCACTCATGTCTCTTCAGATAAGTTCAGCATACACTGTATAAAAACATGTATCTTAAAACCCTCTACATTCTTATGTTCAAATAAAATCCAAAGATTCCTAATAGCTATCAACTCTCAATCACCAAAAATACCTTTTTTTGCTACCTTCCAATCTCATATCATAGAATGGCTTAGGCTGGAAGGGACCTTACAAATCATCTAATCCAACCTCTTCACCACAGGCAAGGGATGCCTCTCCACTAGACTAGGTTGCTCAAGGCCTCATCCAACCTGGCCTTGGCCAGCTCCAGGGAAGGGGCATCCACAACCCCTCTGGTAATCCATTCTAGAGACTTGCCATCCTCATACTGAAACTAGGAAGAAATGTGTAAGTCAAGAATTGCATTGACTACGTACACTCTAGGAAAAAACAGCTGATGAGAATGCCCATCTGGTCTAAATTTCAGCCTCGGAAGGATGTCTTCCTCCATTTAAGTGGAGAAAAAAAAGTCCTGTCAAATGGTTAGCAGTTCGTTCTAGGAGATGGGCACAGCACAGGCTGTGCAGAAGAGACCATTGACTTTCTCAGTTATCTCAATCTCTTGTAATCGTTGAAGAACTTGTATGATGTACAAGACAAGCAACCCCAGCCATTTCACAGAAGACCACCTACACTCAAACCAATTATATATATTTATATATAATATTTAGGCATTTGAAGGATCAGAATTCTGCAGCTGCTTCACATAAACATTCATTTCGTATAAATAAGCATCAGTTCTGACAGGTAGCTAATTCAAATATCTTTGGCTATCCACAAGTTGGAAACTGCTTAAAAGTTTCCAAAAAACCTTTTCTTTTGAAAATTCACTCCACTTGTCACTTAGGAAATACAAGTTCTAAGTTTGCTTTCCCCAGATGACTTTATTCCATGCTCACTGAAGCAGCACAGTTTCTGACACACTATTTAGGGTTGGGAGAAATGAGATTTCAAAAGTTTATTAATTACTAAAAATATGTTTCCAAAGGGAAACAAATGCAACACAATGCATCAATGTCATTCCAAGTTTGCAGACAGCCTGAAATAGTAGCTTTGATTTAGTTGACATATAATCATACAAATGTCAATTATTTCCCCAGTGATCATAACACCAGCTTTACATCTGTTGTAAATCCCAGCTAAACCCAAAACTTAACGAGGGACCAAAATTCCTAGCTGTCATTTGGTCCAAAAATGACAGGTTTGCCTTGAGAGTTTGTTCAGTATTTTTCCTCATTAAATTCTGTTGCATTCGGAATCTTTAAATAAAGCTGTAAAATGTCAGGTGTAAAATAAAAATAGGTGCAACAGAGGTGTTGATTTGTTTAATACTTTCATGTCTAAATTGCTACTAACCTTCCAATTTTATCTACTGCCAGCAGCTGCATTATCTAAGGGTTAGATCCTGGGAGAATTATAAAGCTCAGGGTAATTTGTTCCAACGATTTAGTCAAGGTAATTGTGTAGTGTGCAAGAAACTGGTTTCCATCTTCAGTTTCTCATATGTGTGCTTTTCTTCACTTCTAATTCAGAACTTTCCTCAGAAGGAAATTTTGTCCCTTCCTTTTTCCAAATTAATCCTTCTTCAATAGAAATATATGTCCTTGAATTCAATAGTCATTCGGCATCACTCAGAATTTTACTCCAGAATAGCACGTGTGAGGCAGCTATGAAAGCAGATGTCAGGTGTCCTCTGCTCATCTTTTCAGTACTCATAACTGACAAAAATTATTATGGTTCAACCAAAACAATTTATACTGCCTGAAGGAATTATTTCAGTAAAAGTTCTTTAACTTCTTCCCATGTTTTTTGTGACTCTTAAATCTGTTAAGAGAGTGAGTAACACCTCATCATTTGTCTAAGGTGACTATAACCTTAAGCACCAGTTTATAGATAGGTACTGTGGGGAAAAAAATGCACAGACAGACAGAAACAGTATTCTGGATACAGTTTGGATATAGCAAATCATTTTGGATTTTCTTCTTGAGAAGCCTGCGTGTCTCAGAAGAACTGCCAAACCCAGATACGCCAGCATTTCAAAGAATGGGTACAAAAATGGTGTAGAATGTACAGCAACGGAAATCAACTCCACCTTCCTCTACCAAAGGAGACCTTGCTCTTAGGGGGATCTACTCTGCCTTTCTGACTCTGGGGTTAACTCTGGAAGAAACACATATCTAATGGCAGGATAAGAAATGGCAGGATCAGTCCCTCTTGGTGGAAGTGCTCTTCAGCAACAAGATTTTTCAGAGCCTCTAACACTGCAAAGGTGTCTGAGTCACAGGAGGTGTAACAGCCACCCATCTGGAGGCTGGACATACTGGTACACCGAGAGCCTTTCCCAGTGCTAATAGTCTTAAGATTCAGTACAAATCTAATAGTTGTAAATTCAGAAATTGCAATTCTGAGGACCATTACACAAACCTGGCACAGCGAGACTCAAACATTTCTCTGCAAATATAACAATAAATATAACAACAACAACAAGCAGCTAGATCATGTAGCATTGTTTCTGTTCGCAGGCAGAAGTGGCAGAAAAAACAGCACTTGCTCTTACTGATGGTTGGCTGAAGATTAATAAAATTCATGTGGATTTTATGGACCTGGAGAGAGCTTATTTTTATGAAAAAATTGATACAGATAAAAAGTATGTTCCACTGTTCCTCAGTAAATCTGCAGGCTTTAAGCCATTTCAGTGGAATTACTGTGGAATAACAGCAGCGTAATTAATATAGTAGCTTTAAGTGAGGAGTCTGCTTGAATATAGATCAAGTTCCAGTTTTATATATATGTCATTTTTCACACTGTCATTCATAGCTTGTGAAATAGAAATGAGATGAGATCAGCTAACAAAGCATCTCCCAGCATATATAGGTATCTTCCATCAGTAACAATGAATTATTTTCCAATGAAAACTGTCCTTATCTTCTTTTAATTCTAACAGCATAAACACTGCGTTCACTTTTAGTATGTGTTCATCTGTTTGTCTAGAGCACGTTCAAGTATGGTTCAAATAATCCTGGAATTTATTAACGCCACAGGAAATTGACTGGGTAAAGTCATTGCTGTTCACTCTAATACATATTAATCCATATTTAATCCATAAATTTATGTCCAAAACAGAGCTGAGAATTAAAAGGAAAATATGTCCTCAACAAATCTTGATATGTAAGATACTAAATGCATTTTTCCATGACAACTTGTTTTATGAGAAGTAGTAAATTATAACAGGCAGCACAATAAACAGAGATATGGTGCAAGAAACAAAAATGCAAGTAATTGAAAGCCTAATTGCAGAAGTATAAACTGGGTAATATTCAGCAACTGAAAAGCAAAATCCAGGTTTAGGCATACCCTTGCTAATCTGTTAGCTGATGCATACTTTTTTGAAATAAACAAGGTAGAGCAAGTACAAAACAACCTTTAATCTGCAGCTCTCCAAAAAATTTCTCAGGGTCAGTATGTGGTTTCATGCAGTGTTTGTGAATACAGGCAGCAAATCGAGTCCTATTGCTTGGAAATGTCACCAAAATGAGGAAAGGCTCAATGCCCTGACTTCGGGGAAGCAAAAAACCATTTCCCCCATCAGTTTTTTTGGTGCATCAGGAGAGGATCTTCCACAAGCACTACCAATAAAGCAGTAGTAGGTACTGGCCTGGGCTGACTGGCTCTGGCTGGGCACGCTCAAACAAGGTATGAATGGAGCACAAGTGATACAAACTGACACTAGCTGCAGGATCATATTATCAAGAGTCTTTTCTACCTCATTCTCTCAGATGAGGCACAGGCTAACAAATTTATGCACCCACGTCCATAAAACGTGTGCATGTTTTGGCTTTTTTCTCACAAGATAAGCATATCCCTTTCCAACTTGTCTCTAGAAGTCAGTAACCTCACACAAATCTAAGAATATTTGTTTACAATATCACCCTTCACTGAAAATTGACACACGTCTGAGTTGCCTGGCTCTCAGTTCATAAGCTTGACAACCAAGAAACAGCAGCAACAAATCAAACAGGTTTCAGGACATGAGGCATTCCAAAGATACTTGGACAATTAATTAAATATTACCACCAGCTTATGTTCCTCGTAGATTGCTTTGGATTTACGCTGACAGTTAGGAACAATGTCTCTTTCATCACTGAACAAATTACAACCTCCAACCTAACACTCGGGTAGCATCTACGCTGGATCACCTTTCTCCTGCACTCTCAGACAGTCCATGCCTGGATGTCAGACTACAAACTCGAATTAAGGATCCTAATTTACCAGAAAAATATTTTTCTATAATGACCAGCCTACAAAAATTCACCCATTTCCTAAATATCTCCCTCTCTTTTCTTTACCTCACATTTCCCTGTCCCTCAAAACTTTACCAAACCTACTCAAACCAGAAATGTTTAGGAGAAGAAGGATTAAGAAAATAAAACCACCAAGATAAAGGTCTCATCAAACCTGCTGCATGTGTTAGTTGGGAAACCTGAAACATTCTCAGTTTTAGAGAGCTGGGTATTTGCATGAAGCTTCTGCAGTTGACAGAATAGACACGTGTTGGAGAAACATTGTTCTCTCAACAATTATTTGTAAGTTTCACATTTCTGGATGTAGCTGACCAAACTGGTGGATACAAACGCCTTTCAAATTAAAAGGCATTTCAAACAGCCCAGTGGAAACAAAATTATATAAACTATAATTACTGTAAATGTTTACTTCCATGTATACAGCTCTAAAAATGTACTTTCTGCTTATCTCAGAAATGAAGTAGCAGAGCTGTTGCTGTTCAAATAATTTGCCGCTATTATTTTACATCTATCAAGATAAAATATATTTTTAAAAGTATTTTTATTACTTTTGTATTTAGTTTCCTATTGCTAAATACAACTTTCAGGTCCTGGAAAACAAAAGTATCCTTCAATCAGTCTTAAGAGAGGTAAAAACTACTGTAAAATGAATTACCTTATTTTCTATTAGTATCTTAGGTATCCTGGCAATCGTCTTTTTCTAAACAACCTATTGATTTGAAAGCATATGAAGCTTTAAAAAGAAATTACTACAATGTATTAATAAGAACTGCTGTGCTATAAGACAAATTATTTCTAATATCATAGAAAAAAATTATCTTCCTTTCAAGATAAAATTACATTATAAAATAAAGGAGAAAAGTATATATCCCATGCCCTTTGTTTTTCTTCTCCTATATATTTGAAGACATTCTCGTGGTATGATATCTAAAGTAGGGAAGATTTTGCCCAGTGAGGGAGTTGGCTGTGCACTTACTCCATGGTTTGCATTTTTTTCTTAAACACTTAGAGCACTTGAATAATACCCATCCTCACTCTTAATTTTCTGGTTATAGATGTGGTTTAGTATCTCTTAATGTTCCTGCTTTTAAGACATTTATATTTTAAAAAGTAACCACAGGCAACGTAGTGTACCTGATCTAATGTCACTAATGGAACTTAAATGGCTCTTTTTTGCAATTTAGTTAGTTTTTCTTTTATTTTGCCCTTTTTTTTTTTCCTTTCTTTCTTTAAAACTAAAAAAAATCTAGTACTTTGTGGGCTGATAACTGGAAACAAGAAACCACCTGCAGTATGAGAGCAGACCCGGAGCATAAACAAGTATCAAATAATCTCTGCTTACTCATTTCTCTGGGAACTTCCAGCTCCCTCAAACTTTTAATTAACACACAGAAAGGTGCAAGAAAAGAACGGGAAATAAACTATTCGTGGCTGTATGCAATTCCAATTTCTAGGATGTTTCCAACCTTTTCAAGGAAACTAATTGCCTTCTCACTCCAGTATCATTAGGTGGTGACTTTATACCTCAAAGTACATAAGGAGTAATTTCATATTGCAACAGAGCTTGGAAAACCAATTGCATTGTAACCACCCATTGCCTTGAACTTAAACCATCTGTAGCTAGAAGGGTGAGCCATAAATAGGTTGGTATTGTCAATATTAAATCTTACTGCTGAGAGCGGGACAAACACTACAAAAGGCAGCGGTTTGTCTTCTAGAAGTAGTTACTTTTCTACTGCTTCTAGAAGAATCCTTTCACAAATGTCTTGATTGGGTATAAAGAGGAGAGGAGAGCAGCAGCAGCAGGGCAGGGGAATGGGCAGCTGGCTACCCAATAAGGACATCAGCACTGCAAAAGGTTAGAGGTTTCTCATCCATGGCTGATGCAGCCCACGGCAGAAGAGAAGCCACAGCCTTGAGAAATGTTCAAGTCGGAGGGGAAGGACAGAACTGACTTTTCTGTATGGACAAATGGGGATTCTCTTCCACGAAGCAAGGGAAGAAATACAAGCTACCAGGATTTTTCAGGGGGTAATAGATGGGCAAGTTAAACCTCTTCATGGAAAACGTTTGTGTTGTCCCTCTGAGACTCAGGGAAGAGGATTTCAAATCCACGCGTTAGGCGAGTGCGGTGGTTAGCCTGGGGCTGTACAACATCATGAGAGAAAGCACAGTGACAAGTAGGCCTACCTTAAGTTATTGAAGGTGCAAGGTTAATACTGACAATATGCTTGGGGGCTAAGACACTTAAGCAATCAGCACCACATTTAACTCCAGTGGATTAACTTCAGTTATAAAGTGAAATTATAGAAAAAAATAAATAATCTACATACACTGAAAACCTGAAAGGAGTTGAGAAAGAATATTTCAGCCTGCAGGTTCTTCCAGTTATCTCATTTCACTCATGTTTATGCACCCCTCTAAAAACCACTTCAATACACAATATTAGGATGTTTGTATTGTTTTCAGAAAGCTCTACCTGTAAGCCTCTAAAGTTTCAGTATAAACACAGGGAATGGGGACCAACCTTTTACATAAAGCACAATTGCAATTTTCATTCCTTGAAGGGTCTGGTGGTGGTTGTAGTGTTCACTTATAAAAAAGATACAGACAATAAGGTGAGTCAAAAGGAAATAACATAGTTTGCATGCAATTCTATCTCTTTTTGCTTAAGTCACATATTAACAAGTAGGGCTTTTCAGTTTAATAAATACCAGAAAGTACAGGTGATTATAAGGCTCTTCATGGGTACAAATCTCCTGGTAAGACAGCACTCTCCACAAGGACTTTAATGTACTGTGTGCAATTCATTACAGAACTAAAAAATTCAGTGAAGCATAAGAGGAAAAACTTTTTTGAGGGAAGAGACATATTGTACAGTATTTAAATATCAAACTTCCCCCCTTCCACACACAAAAAATAAAAAGGAAGAAAAAGGAAGAAAAAATAGACAGCTATAGGCCTGCATTTGCTCTCATCAGCTAGTGAGAATTGTTGTAGGTTTTAAATCTCATGTTAAGTGCCAAGCAACAGAATTTTGCCTACCTGGGGCAGACAATGAGGTATTTTTTTCTTCCTGCGTTGAATACTTCAACCATGCAAAAGCTGTAGTAAACTGAGTATCCCTGCTACAGAAATTAAACTGTCGCTGAGCAGGCAACAACTTCATGAACAGTTCTATAAAATGTCTGAGTGCAGCAAATCTCCAGCCCTGCCTCCAAAGCCCGGGGCCTGTTTGAGATGAAGCAGGCACTGCTTGCTGACTGTCTCACTGAGAATCCAAGCTCCGGTTCTCTCCCCATTTCCATGGCAGCAGGGCCACAGCTGTGCAAGCACAACTCTTCACCAGCAACACTGGCACGCACCCCCAGGTAAGTCCCATCTGAGGAACATCAGAGCCAACAAAACAGGAGGATGTGGTTCGGAACCTATCCAGCAGGAGACGCGTTTTGGAAGCATGTTCATTTTACATTGCAGTTTAAGACTAAAGACAGCCATGCCAAGGGGAGGCCCAAGACTTCTCACTGTTTTGCAGGGATATTCTGGAGTTGTCTTCTTTAATAATCCTTCAGAAACAGTTCTGAGACTCTTGACAAATGAATCCAAGCATGCAAAGTTGACATATGATGACCAGATGGCCCATACTTTCATACTTCAACATCCGTACGCTTCAAGTGTATTTTCAGATTGCTGCTAAAGAGCTGTGGTTTAGAGTTGCAAAGATCCTAGCTGGCAGGAGGAATCTCTACACATGGTGGGAAAAATGCTTTTGCTACAGCAGGATCTCACTAAATACACATTGTATTAGGAATTAAGCTGGTTTGCTGCGTATCTTTGAGGTAGAAAGAAAATTTCAGCTGTCTCTGATGTCCTACTGATAAAACTTTTTTCTTTTCCCCCCCTCCTCCAAGCTGTTAGTAGGGGAACAAGGGTGAGTTAAGAAGAAAGAAAAAATTCTCCATTTCAGCTTTCTATAATATGGGAGATACTGTGGCAATGGAAGAGGCCCAGGAAAGATATGAACAATGCAGCTTCTGCCCTAAGTGACATCCTGTGCCATTTATGGGATACATCCTAAGCTGTAGCCAGTCTCCTCTTCCTTTTCCAAAGTCAAATACACCTGGACATGCATCTGGTCTCTGGAAGACTTTCACCTTTCCCCTTCCCTGTCAATACCCCTCCTCTGGACATACATCACGTTCACTAACTCCCAAGTTTCATGACTGTCAAGTCAAGCTACAAAAATTCAATCATTCCTGAAAGCTGTCTAAGACAGGTCTTCAGGAACAGCAAGCAAGGTCAACACGGGCCACAGCTATTTTTTGTGTGCATAAGCCCTTATAGATTTACAGGGTTTTGCCCAGGACTCCGACACTCCAATAGTTCTGCTGGAAGGATCCTGAATGATGCAATCCCTTTTCCCCACTGCTGCACCACACTGGCAACTCAGTCATACCTGGATCAATCTACACTGCAAAACATTTCTTCCCACCAAGGGATGGGCAGTAAGATTAACATGGAATATGTTGGGTTTGGTCCTCAAGTGCATTATGTTGTGCTTTTTAATTATGAAATTTAATCTCTCTTTGGGGAGGAGGGTGTTTTAAAACAAAACAAACAAAAAACCAGAATTCCATCCCCGATGTCATTCCACACTTTCTGCCCAGCAGTTTGTCTCCTCTGACGATGCCACCTAACTTTAAATCTTCAGTAAATTTCAACAGAATACTGCACTTTTTGTGCCAAAGCTATTACTGAAAACATTAAACAATATTGGTTCCAAGACTGATGCTCAGGAACTGTATTAAATAATCTTTCAATCCATTCAACTTCCTCATTTTAACATGATTTATTCTGAGTCAGGTTTATCACTCCATTTTATGCTTATTTTCTGGAAAACTTACAGAAATACAAAATAATTCAATTCAACACTGGCTTGAAAAGCACTTGCTTACGTATGTAGCCTACAGTTGATTTACTAAATGACAAAAAAATGGATAAAACAATCTTACCATAGTAGAAGTTACTGCCAATATATGACGTTGTTAAATTAAAAATTAATTGCCCGAAGAAACATAAAGAAATGCATACACGCGTACTTCAGATTTTTTTGTGGTGCTTAATAATTTATGGCTTAAGAACATGCCTCCTTCAGCATAAAAAATGCTAATAGAATTATAGAAACAATCCCTGAAGCACAGAAGTGAGCATTGTAACTTGTTAGTCAAAACTGAATACTCAGCACTGCAAGTCATTTTTATTAACTTCCTCTACAGTTGTAATGGCTGCACAATTACAAATAATAACAAATTATTCTCTGAGACTTAAGATAAACTAGCAAATTAATTCCTAGTTTAGAAAAATATTTTGTTATTTCAGTCTGACAAACAGAATGAGAAAATACCACAATTTTCCAGGATTATTTTTCTGCAGCATGTCTACAAATTCTGCTTTACATAGTCTTGTGCTTTCAGTAGAGATAGCAGCGAGCAGTGACTGTTGCAGCACAAAACCAATGAAACTCGGGGTTTTTTCTTCTATAGGTGAAGAAATGTCAGCTCCAGCAAAATACTTCCTTGGTTTTGAGTGCGCTTGCATTCATTTTTTAACTCCGATGCTTTTAAACGACAATTTCCTGGAGAAGTTGTGGGATTTTTACATGTTCCTCTTTATTAAACAACTTGACAAAAGTCTGCAGAACAATTATTTAAGTCCCACTGCATTTCTGGCAAAACCATTTCAATCAAAAAATGTCCTTTGTCTCTCTGTAACAATTACAAAGAAACCAAAACCAACAATAAACCATCAGCTGCCAGCTTGCAGTAGAAGAGTCCTCTCTGCCCAAAACACGTACATTAGTCTCTTACTTTAACTCTATTTTTGTCACCTCAGTGAAAAATGTAGTGTGTATCTAACATGCAATATGCACAAAGAAAGTGTACAAAGCTCATAATGTCAGTGGATTTACGTTTTCTTTGCGTGCCTGATACTCTGGTAGGATTGTGTGAAGTTTCCTATGACAACTGCACGTTATTGAGAGCATTTCAAGGTGAAATAGTTGTTTCCACTACAAAAGTGGAGAATCGTGTTGTTGGGGTGCCCCTGGGACAAGACCAAGTATGCAGTTGAGAGGAAAACAGGTAGAAAATGGAAAAACAGCTCAAGAGCAATTACACAGAAGATGCAACCAGCTCAGAATGCCCTTCAAGGATCAAAATTGCTGGAGGCTGCAGGTGTCTTCTGGGGGAAACAGAAACTTAAGGGTTTTCCTTTTTTATTATCCTTCCTACATATTTGTGCTGGAGGTGATGAGATGCCAGGAGAGAACGCCAGTCTGATACGGAACATACATTTGTACGGTAAGAAGGTTCCAAACAACAGCTCAGCAAACAAAGGTTTAAAGAACTATACTATGGCTTTGGGAATATTTATCATCATCTTGTGACTTCTCAGTGGTTGTCCCATAAAGCACTGGCACAGCTCTCTACAAAGAGCTCCCAGCTCTGTGGATGCCCCCAGTTTAGGACCTGCCTAGGATGTCCCTGGGTGATTTTGGCTGGGATACTTGCACTGCAGCTGTCAGCTTTCACCATCAGGGAAGACTGCAGCGCTATGAAATACCTTGTTTAAGCAAGATTACAGTTACAAGATACATACACAGCCAGGCACCTTTTCCATAGCAACATAGTTCAGTTTTCAGACAGAAAAAGTGTGGCTTGGGAAGGAGTGCATCTGCCTATTCCCTAGAAGAGTTGCACTTTACAGGTGGATTTTCATTTGACAAACAGCAAAATTTTGTCACAACTTTTCATGTAACATCACAATTGCAAAGTTGAATTTTGCCAAAGGCTATGGGCAGTTTAAAACTTTGGTTTAATTACCTGGTCAGTAGGGTGATTTTATTTCCCATCCGAACACGGTACCGTAAAGAGCACCGACCAAATGAACTCTTTCCTTGTTTGTCTCACCTAATTAAGCATTATAATTATAAACAGGTTTGGTCCATCCTAATTAGACTCCTGTTGATTTTACTATTGTTATCACACGCAGCACTCTGCTCACAGGCTGTTCACACCAAGGCTGCACACAAGTTCATCTTTTAAAACTCCTGGCAACTGGGTAGCAGTGGAATTCTTCAAAATCAGTGTCAAACTACACATTTAAAACAAAACTAACTTCTAATCAATCATGTTTAAAGGAGGACTAAACGTAGCACTCATCCTCTTTTCCTTGAGAGGAGAAAGTATACGCAACAAAGACATTGCTCTTCAAATGGCTGTGGCATTTCAATTAAAAACAGCTCTAAGCAATTGCTTCCTGATCAAATGTCAACCTTGTTACGGAATTAGTGAAATATTTATCAAGATGAATCTTAAATTATCTGCAGGCATGTCCTCTCTAATTACATTTGCATATGCACTGCTCTAATTAGCACAATGGCTTTACCATGAATCAGAAATTGATACCGTGCACATTCTTAGGTTAAACTTTTAAAAAAGTGCCATGATGGTTATGAAATGGCACAGCAGCTTTGATTTACAGAGCTCATTTCAGGCAGGGCCAGCAGAGATCTGTTTTCCCTGCAGTGATATCATGACTAATGCAGAGAGGAGTCAATTAAAACTGTTCATGAACTATCAAAAGGTAAAGACCAAGCAAGTATGAGTGACTTGACATATTTGATATAGCTAGGATTTGAAATTTGTTGTATTATTCTTCCCTCACACACCTTTTGAAGGGCAATCCACTGTAGTTTACTTCACCTTGGTATCCCTGGGAAACTCGTTACCATTGACTTTTCTGGGTTTTGCCAGGCATTTGGAGTTTGTACTCCTTTTCCTATCTCTTGCTGTGTGTCAATGGCCATTTTTCAGACCTTCTATTTCTTTGCTCACTCTTGTCAGTAGACAAGTTGGAGAAACAAAACAAAACAAACACTTGGCTTTAAGACATGAGGCAGTTTGCAATTATTCCCATTGCAACAATTCCCAAACATATGCCAGTAAGTGAGTCAGAATCACACCAACACACTTGGCTTTCCCTTCCCACGACAGGATGATATTGCAAAGAAGGTGGTAAACACACACTGTTTTCTGGTAGTCTTTACTCTGGTGTGGTTTCATGTGTATTGGGAGAATTCCCAGCAGAGATGATGAGGCACACTAGTGTGGAGAGATGCTAAAAAGCAGTAACGTAACATTCTACCTTTCCTCTAGTACAATTGACTACTACAGAAATACTCTGAGGGTGTCTCAGCATGGATTGCTCTGAACACAGTCATCTCTGAATTTTTAACAGCAGGATGTCCTCTGGGAGAAGACTTAGTAAATGGGGTTACTCCAAACTCTTATGTTCAAGAAATGAACAGAAATTTGGTTTGTTGTTATTCTTTTTTCCCCTGTCTCTCCTGACATCTTTTTCTTCTCTCACTATCTGTGTTTCCCAGCCTCATATAGTGAGATCAACAGGGAATAATTCCTGTTCTAAACTTTGGATCCTTTCCCAGTGCATGACATATATTGGAAAGCCAGTGTGAATTCCTGCTGCCCTAAATACCTATCATTATTTCAAAGAATTCTCTTAACTGGTCAACTACAGAAATTATTTTGTTTGTACTTTTCTCCTATAATGTACTTTACCACACTCCTAATATTTTGAGAAAACTTTGCCTCTCTTCTTTAGCCTTCAGATCACAGAACTCCCAAGCAAATGAGCAAATTCAGGCCCTCCAAAAAGTCAGTAACAGTTCAGAGAAGAACTGAACTATAGGAATGCACATACCTATCAATGCACAGAGGCAATCATCTTCCAGTCACATTTTTACATGTATAAACCAAAGTCCTTTGTCTCATTTCTTTACATCTAACCCAGCCAAGGGGTTGGTTTGCAAGGAGCTTCTCTAAGCAAGACACCAAGAGAACATATGTCAAGAGAAACAGTATTTTTGCCATGTGATGTGGAAGAGAGGTACACATAACCTGCAACTCATCAGGACTATTAATAAAAATATAAATGTGCACAGAAGATGCATAAATGACACGACCATGTGATACAATATAAAGCTCTTACAGATATAGGTTGGAACGACAGCATTATTCCAAAATGCCTGTATAACATTTATATAACCACAGCACCAAGACTTCTACACATACTGCATATTTTATAGAAAAATTCTTTTTTCATGTTTATTTTTTACTGTGGAGTACTGAATTTTATTGGTCCTATTTTTCATACCCTTTTGCCTGCAAAACAGGTTCCTGCAGCACTATAATTCTCGTGGCATGCATTCTGCAGAAGGACAAAAAAATAAAGGAGAAAAAAAAAATCATACTTAAGAACTTCTAAGAGTTAAAGTAGCTGTACTTTCCATAACTGTGTTTTTGCAGCTTTAAAGTCTGCTTTCATGTAACCAGCCTGGGGTAGCAACAAGCAGGATTTTCTGACCTATTTCCTATAAATCCTAGTCATATATTGGCCACTTCACCATGGGTTTAAATCCGAAGCTGTTTGTTGCTCTAAGTCAGTATATATTGAAACAACTTTATCCCCTTCCTGAGTTGATTCTCCATATCTACAGTTGTTTGGGACGGCAGTAAATTCTGAACGGAAGTTGTCACCCTGTCTCCTCCTAAAATCTCAGCTCAGTCTAATGCTGTCATTAGTGCTTGACTAAATGTCATCTGGCCCACAGTTCATACCAAAATAATATAAGAAATGTAGGGAAAGGAGAGAAGAAAATAAGTCCTCAAACTTCGTTTCACTTGAAAAGGAGCAGTGATGGGTCAAAGCACAGGTGGGGTTTGAAAATGCTGCATCATACAGCTCTACACAGTGTGGGTCCTCCCACCCCCTGACCAACTGAGCAGACACAAAAGGCCATAATTCACATGCGTGAACCAACCAACTTCAGAGAGAGTAAGACTGTACTGGACCTAGCAGCACAACCAGGAACTAATGCAGCTATCACAGCTTTGTGCCGTACTGGCAAGATTCTGACCTCAGAGGTAGCCACCTATGATTGGGAAGAAGTAGGTATAAAAAGCTGATAAAAGTACACATTGCCTGAAGTCACGAAGGATGCATTGTACTACTGTACTCGATGGCAAAGACAGACTGAAGTTATAAACTAGAGCGTGCAGTCTCAGTATCAAAGATACACAAGCAAAAATTATCAATACTACAGTGATAACAGTATGAGAAATTACTTTTCTTTTTTTAGAAAACTAAATCTTGTAGAACCATATCCCTCAGACCACAAGCAACATATAACCACAAGCAACATATAACCACAAGGCTCACTCCTCACCACAGCTTCTCTTGAAGAAGCCTCTCCCACGAGTTCAGATAATTTATGCAATAATTTAATGCAAGGGAATTTCCAAAGCAGAACCCCCAATATGTGCAGGGAGCAATCACAATCCTTCCAGTAATCCAACAGACTTTGGGAGTCTGCCTATTCCAAATGGCCAGGTTGGGCTGGTGTCCCTTCATGGCCAGCTTCACTGAAAGCACAGGAAGATGCACCATGAAGTTGTGACCATTGCCTTGAAAAACCAACATGGTCATAATGGCTCTGTAAGCTGGGGGTATTATGTTAACACTTTATGTGCACTGGCTTGGTTTGTGGTTTCCACCAAGAAATGGGTTTACAGTATTGCTTCGATTTGGTAGAATGAAAGAGAGCCATTCTATAGGGAGTATTCTCTGTTTTACAACAAGGAATGGAAGGAATTGGATGCTTTACTTACTGCTTAACACTCCAGATGCTTCAGCTGCACATAGCTAGGAATACAGACCTCACTGTCACTCAGCAGGGAATCCCTGAAGCATCAGAGTTCCCCAGCAGTTGGCAGTTTCAGAGCAAATGGATCAGGTTGCTGTGTAATTGAAGAGTAAAGCAGTGAAAAGCCCAAACGGTTTAGATGAGACTATTAATTTCAGGATCACAAATCTTCCTTGTAAATATCGAATTGAAAGGGCAATAAAGTAGATTTTCCAACCTTTGATTAAGAATAGTTGTTACACAAATTCAATTAAAAGAAATCAGTCAAGGCTGTGTTTCGATGCAAAAAAATTTTCATGCAGTGCCTGAATCACAGATGACAGAGAGCTGGGCTGGAAGCCCCACTGTATCCCTGCAAGGTGAAGTTTCAGAATAAACTAAAGAAAATTGCTCTTAACAGAGGCCATGGATAAGCTGTGGAACTCATTGCTCTGGAATGCTAGAGAGGGTAAAAGAGGAGACTCACACATTCGTGAGTAAAAAATTGCAAAGCATTACTAAAAGAGTTTCCTTTGGCTAAGGAAATCTCTAAGCAGTAAATTGTTTACTGAAGGAGTATTATAGTAAAGTATCACTATAGATATATTCTGCTCCTGTACCTTCCCCTAAATATACACTCCAGGCCAAACAGTACTTTGATCTGAGCCTGTAAAGATTTTATGTTCTCATGAAAAAAATCATACAATCAGATTATAGATTTTATAGGTGAAGAATTTCATCCAGCAAACAGCAAATTATAACTTAAAATATCTTATAGAGGCAAGTGTATTCCGAGGGGACGTGTGACAACAGAAGCAGAAGATCTCTTTCTAAAATGGATGTAAAAATGGAACTCTTAATAAAAGCCCTTCTCAGAGAGTACCTGCAGATCAACTGGGGATCAGTAGAGCCACAGTACTCCTGAAAAATGCACCGAAATATTGATGACCCAGTAGAAACTTGACAGAATTCAAGGTACTGAACTAGAGTGAAATTCTTTTGAATAACATTTGCACATTTGACTGCAAGTGCCAATTATCAGATTGATTAGTGGTGTGTTCTAGGCATTATTTGGGGATAAGACTGTATGTGAAGGAGCATTTCCACATACGAGCATGGAATAAATTGCTTTCTTCAGGTTTTTTGGTTACTTTTTGCTATTCAAGTAGATCAAACTCCAACATCAAAACTTAAGAGCTCCTTTGCTGGATTTTTTCCCATCAACAAATACAACAAAATATATTTATCAAAGAAGTAAATTTACACCATCTATTGTAATGACTATTTCTCGAGTTTTTTTCATTAAATGCCTCTCAGTGTTCACACTGATGAGGTAGAGGTGGGTATCTCACACTTTTTACAAAAATAGAATTTTCTTGCTTCCAGGGGAGCAAGATAATGCAATTGTACTACATGAAATAATGTGTGGCAAGATTAAATTTGTTTCCAAGTGAAACTGACTGCAGTGGTTTCCATACTGTCTGTTTAAAATCACTTTACCCACATAACACAGAAAGCTTAGGAAAATTTGTGCCTTGGACTTGCATTGTTACATTTCACACACACAAAATTGTAGGGTTAAAGTTTTGGTAGAAGTTGAGGGAGAATTCTGGCTGAGGCTGATTTTTCCATTGTTTACCCTGCACACAGGTTTTTCCATTATTAGCAATTTCTCATCCTTTCTTGTGAAACTGTTTGTTTACTCTCCTGAAAAACCTGCAAACAGTTATGCGCTTTCACAGGACAAATTGAAATATTATTATGTACCATTGTAAAATAAAATGTGAACAGATGTATTTTAATATTAGACAACGCAGTATTCTATGGCTCATTGAACTATATTCACGACTAAGCTGGATCTATACAAGCAGTTCTGTAGCTTTAACAACGTACCAGATGTCAGATGTTTGCTCTGTCAGATGCTTTTTATTCTTTAGCCACTAGGAATTTACAGTCAAGCTTGCCTCAATAAACACATGAATCTGGTCACATTTATCAAATTTGCTAGTGTATGCTAGAATTCAATTCTGAGACAGTAGTCAGGCCCCATTTCCTTGTAGACAGAAATTTTACTAGATAAAGGACCAAAGTCAGATATATGGGGGTTGGGGGAGTGTCAATTCTGGCCCAATCAAAGCAGAATTTTTCTAACCCTTCTCTCTACCTACAACAAACCTTTATCACCTCGAATGAAAAAGAAGTCTTATTTGGAAAGTGTCTAACTGAAATACTCTGACAGGTTTTTAGTATTTCTACCCTCTACCTCTCCATTTTTTTCCTAGACAAATTGGGGTGGCAGTGGGGAAGGAGACAGATGTTTATCTTCGAGTTATAACAGTCAGAAAGGATTTTTGTGACCCACGCTATTAAGTAACAGTAACTGCATTCATTGGGTGAATGTTCTTTAGTTTCATTATAGCTGCTGAAAGATGTTTGTGTTAACAGCGTTGAGCAGAATCCTTCCCAAGCTGACAGATCTCCAAGGTTCACTAGAAGCTCTGTCACTGGGACAGAAGCACTGCTGTATACATCCACAGAAAGGAGGTCAGGAACACAGTCTGCTGCCTCCTCAAGGTCTCAGTCCCACCATCTTGCTTCTGAGAGAGGCATGAAGCAATACTGCCTTCTGCATCACAAGGGAGCAGCAACCTCCACCAGCCCACCTCTGGTTTTTAAAAAAGAAGTGGAAACACCATCCACGGGATCCCGGACCTGGGACTAGAGATGGGTTGGGATTTGCTATTATATCCAGGTTCCTGCTGCAGTACTAAATGGCCACATGCTGCTAATGAACCAGATACTCCAGCCATCTCAGTGCTGGTTTCAAAGGGCTGTTTAAGCTTTCCACACAAAACACTGACCACAGAGGGTCCTATTTTGTTATTTATGGCAACCCTAATGATTTTAGGCTTTTTCCAGTCTCCACTGAAGAGAGTTGTGAAGTGCTCCCATGTTATCAATCTTAATAAAAGCACTGGTGCTGAAAACCTAGAACCTAAACGATTTAGTTCAGCTGCCAGATCTAATATTAGTCCCATTCTCTACTTTGAAAATTTGAGCCTTGTGGCTAATGAACGGCTTTTAATCCAGCATCCTGAGATCTCCTGACTTACATTGAGAAGAGTAACAGCAGCCTATAATAATACTACCCTGATTCCAAGCAAGCCTGTTTCACTCCTTGAATTTTCTGCTTTCCAAGGTAAAATGTCACGTAGCTTTATGGGATGTTTTATCAGTACGATATAGTTTTAGGACCATCCTATGATTTGTGTTGCCTTTTAACTGGTTCTAAAGAGATGGATGTATGCCAAGGAACTATCATCAAATCAGGGCTGCAAAACATCCCAGGCTACCAAAAGTATCTTGAAGTAATATTCTAAAAGTCAAACAAAAACCTCAGTTGTGCATATGTAAATTTAGCATAAATCCAAACATGTGCATGCTATTCTGCCTGCATTCTCAGTTCAGCGTGAGCTTACTTCAGCTCAAATCACTAATTCAGGAAGAAAAATCAGGGGGCTTGTTTGTTTTTAAGTATATACAGACAACTTTAACATCTGCACTTCTTCCCAGACCTTCATATCTTTTAAATGAAATGATCTCTATGATTTCATAGCTCCCCTCTTAATCATCATGGCAAGGCATCCTTCCTAGCTTCCAGAAGCCACAGTACCTGGCAGCTTCAACACTGACCACTGGAAAATGTTATTTCTTGTACATCTGCAAGAGTAGCTCCCAGAGCAGTCAGCACTGCTCAGCAAAGGCAGCTACTGGTAGTCCCTGAAGCCAAATGTGAGGACCACTGCAGTAGCAAGGATGGAGCTGCCTTCTTAGGCAGTTACCTTAAAATGAACTTAAACTCAAGCCAGACCAGACCAGCTTTATTTACAGACAGTCAAATCAGACATGAGAAAAGGAACTACAACAAAACCATGTGTAACTTTTCACAAATTTGAATCTGTTAGATCTCTTTCTTCCTATATCTAACCACAAGGCTCTTAAACCTCTGGTAATTCTGCAGCTCTCTGCCCTAGCACTTGATTTATGGCAGATCAAATTTGGCAACCTTTGCCTCCTGTGGGCCTCTAAACCAGACCAAAAGAACAGACCCTTTCCAGAGAGTTACAACCTCTTTGTCATCAATTGTTGAACTTTAATCTGGTGACACATTTTAAACTGTATGTTCCACAAGTTAACAGCTGCCTACTCCAAGGTGTCCTTTTGTTGTAGTTCAGAGCCAGCCATGTGGCCGCTTCACTCCCCCTCACACCCTCCCCAAGAAGGAGAAAAGGCAGAAAAGGTTCAAAAACCCCACAGGCTGAGGTAAGGTTTTACTACAACAGCACAACAAAATAAGTAACAAAAAGAGCAACAGTATTAACAAATAAGAATGAAAAATACAAACAAGGAAACAAGTTAAACAAACCAATAGCACTGCACTGACCCAGCTTGGGGCATCCTTGCCCCTGTCTTTGGCATAACCTCAGCAGGGTACAGAATAACACCTTCCCTGGTTGAGCCCCCCCCTTCCCAGCTTCTGGGGAAAATTAACCCTATTCTAGCTGAACTCAGGATACTTTTGAATATAGACTATGGAAATGGCCCTCTGCCTATTCAGATCCAGTGTTTAGCTAATCAATAGTAAACAATTCATAGAAGCATAAAATAAGTATTGTTTTCTATACCATACGAAAACAGACATCAGCACCAAACACTTCATTCACTGGAACTGGTGTTTCATATAAAAATATAAATTTTATATTACAAGAAACCCCCAAAAATATCAGCTTTCGGGTACATTCTGGTACATTCTACACCAGTTTCTGTGTGGGAATAAAATGGACACAGACTTGGATTTTGCAGGGTAGTGATGAACCATTCACATCCAGGAAAACACTCCTAGACCATTACCATCGCTCCTGTTCCGAACTGATATAAAGGAAGCAGCAACAACAAACAAATGTCCCAAGGAGCACCCTGTTGAATACTTTCCTTAGGATCTTCTCTATTTTCCCATGCAAGATTCTGAACTGGGAGTGGGGGCAGAAAATAGCTCTGAAATGGAGCCAGTGACACCTTAAATGTTGTTGCTAGGCTCAGAACTCAACAGTTGGAATCAGGCCATATTTAATTTTAAATCTTCGTAGAGATTTCTCTCCTATGTAAGTGTGGAGGTCAGTGGAAAAGAGTCCTCCCAAAGCATCACAATACTGAGGAAAGGCGGCATCTTTTGAAGCAACTTCATCCTAGATACCAGAAAAATCTCTGAATTTGCTGCAACTGCATCTGCACAAGCAGGAAAACTGAAATACTTTCACAGTTGAGGTGTTATGCGTTATCCATAATCAGAGTAGCTAATTTATTGGTTCATATTATGATTTTTTTTTTTACTTCTATTCTCATCTTTGTTCTTAGTGTGACCAGCCTGCCTGTTTCTATAGTTACTGATCTGATTTTCTCCTTTACAAGGAAGAAAAGAAAGAGAATGTACACTTTCTTTGGAGCGAAGAGAGACTACACCTTTGCAGGGACAGCAGGCAGCTCCCATCCCAGGGCTACAAGACAGGGTCTGTCTGGAAGCCAGCAGGTAATCCAAAAGCTTATTAGGAAAGGTGCTTAGTGTCACATCACTTAGCCAAGAGCCCCCGCCCAATCCCCTAGAAGTTATGTATGTAGTTACCACCCATGCACCGATGTGACCTCTCAAGGTAATTTCACATTTGGTGAGACTTCTTGGAGTCACATACCTTCCTAGTATGGAGAGATCTCCTAAAATTAACTCCTCCAATTCCTTTAGAGCTATTTGAAGTTTTAAATACTGCAAATTAAAATAAGAAAGTCTCAACTCACTCCCAGCCTCCATCCTCACGCAGTTGCCAACTCTCCCCTAAAAGGGTCATAAAGCATCAGGTGTTAAAAGTTTTTCTCAAACTGGAGAACTCCAGTCTGGAGTACTCCACTGCAGTACTAATTTTTGCCTTTTAATAAAATATGAGTTTTGACTAATGCTCTAACCTTTTTTCTAACAACACGTTAAATAAAGAGCATAAGAATTTTGTCGTCTTTTACTGATCTTCAAGGGGTTTTGCCTTGTTCAATATTCAATATACTGTTCTATTATTAAACACTGCTGCCTTAATGTTCACTTCTGCAGTTCCACGCAATTCCAACAATATTACATCAGCATAAAAAATGCTCTAGCTGAAGGTGTAAAGCAATGCAAGCCTTCAACAGTAGTGGTGTGCAGCACTGAACAGACATGCATCAAAGAACTTTGGTGGAAAACTTACAACTTACATTGCAACTCCAATAAAATATATTTAAAATAGCATGTGGCAAGTGTTTCAGATGAAAACTTGATCAAATAGAAAAAGTTTAAAAACTGGTTTGAGTATTTTCTAATTAGATTCTTCCACATATATTATTGAAAGAAATAAGGGGAATACCTGAGTTAACAACACTGCTGTCACAAAGCCTCTGCTGCTGTATGCACAAGAAACAAAGGAACAAGTTTCCAGCACTCTGTGACACTACCCTTTCCACCTGCTGCTTTATGCTTTAAGCATTATCCTCTGGGAGGGACACAAATGCTGTTCAGTTTGCCCCAAAACAGCCTCCTCTCTTATCAGCACAGAAGAGTCCAACATCTATCACCATCTGTCAGAAGATAGCAAGTGATGCATCGGGACTCAAGATGATTTCTGGACAGCTGTAGCAAACCAGACTGACCTATGCAGTGAAAGGAAAAACAAAACAAAGCACAAAAAAACCCCCAAACAATCCAACCCAAAACACCAAGCATGGGTTTATCTTGCATTCAGGTAAAACAGTGTTTACCATGCTGTCTCCAACACCAGTCAGAGGACAGGGAGCTATGCAGTATAGTTCTGAAGCCTGAATTAGTTCACTACGTTACTAACCCTATTAATATTTTGTACATTTGTTGTGCAAATCACCCCCTCTCGTTTACACTGAACCTGTAGTCTTTAAAATGGTTTAAAAATGGTAAACTGGGGTTGTTTAGTCAGAAGAAAAGGAGGCTCAGGGAAGATCTTGTTGCTCTCTACAACTCCCTGAAAGGAGATTGTAGTGAGATAGGTGTCAGTCTCTTCTCTGAAGTTAAAAGTAATAATACAAAAAGAAACGACCTCAAATTGCACAATGGGAAGTTTAGGTTGGACATTAGGAAAAGTTTCTTCACCAAAAAGACTCAAGCATTGGAACGGGCTGTAAAGTCACCATCCTTGGTGAAAAGACATGTAGAGGTGGCGTTTGAGGATATGGTTTAGCAGTAGACTTGGCAGTGTTAGGTTTACATTTGGACTCCATGGTCTTAAGGGTCTATTCCAACCTCAATGATTCTATGATTCTCAAATACAGATGAACACAGCAGTACTTCCAGTCTGTCTCAGACTGAAGGCTAACAGTCTGCCTCAATCATCTTCAGTGCTTCATCAGTGAAGCTATTTACTCTAAAATGATATAAAAGTGCTCATGAAATCAGTTCCCAGGTGTCAGTAAAGAGGCAGACAGAAATAGTTGCCCAAGCAACTCTCCTAGGGTATGTACCTGGACTGGAGCTCTGGCACACTCCCTGGGCAGATCCTTGGCAAGGGCTCCGAGCATGGCCAGAGCAAAGAGACTCATCCCAAAGAGATTAATTATATAAGCATTTTAGTTGTGGATGATTAAGGCAATGCATCTGAAATGCTTTGCATTCTGCATGCTCACGGGCTTTTGTGTTTCCCAAGGCAAAACACCTGTGATTTCATCCAATTCTACCAGCACTGCACTCCACTAAGGTATTAAATGCTATGCTTGAAACCCTGCGAACCATTACTCCTGCCACTAAATGAATACTCCTGATTTCTGTTTGGATCACTCGGAATATAAAAGCCTTCAGTTCACTAGATCATTAGACCTATAGCTGTTTGTCATTCGAGATCATTTTGGTATTCTAGCAAAAATTACACACAAAGAAATACTACCTAAGTAGCCCTCAAAGAAAGGCACTTTTAAACATAAATGCTAGCTGGTTGAAATAATGTAGAGCTCCCAAGCATGAATTTCTGATAAAACAAAAAACTGTTTCATTTGCACATTGCCCTTGAATCCACACGTGGAGTTTAATTGTCAGTGAAGAGCTAACCCACTGTAGCCTGAACACTTCCTTTGTATGCAGAACCCTAATCTGTGTGTCTTAGAGAGTTACAGTTTTGGATGGTACCCAAGAGGCAGGTATCACACAGTTCACATTTGTGCTTCCCCATTAGCCTTTATGATTAATTCCTTCCTATTTAGCCACCGGAGAAGTGATAGATCCTGAATTAAAAGTCTGATGCACTAATAAGGGCAGCAACACACCCAGTAGCAGCTTCTGAATAGGCTCTCTACAATCCAAAGGAAAAGCACATTCAATCAAGGCTCAAGGATGACATTCATATTGTAGAAGGGGCACAAAGACAAAAGCAACAGTTTTAATTTTAGTTTGATGAGTGGAGAAAAGCCAGTATAAGAATCTGCAACTAATTCTTGAGTATTCATAATGATCAGAGAAACTGGGAGTACTTAGTCCTGGGCAGTCTGACCTTATGATGAAGACCTATAATACTTCTCAGGACACTCAGCAACACTACTTAATTCAAGGGTGAATGAGGCACCAATTCCATGTGGACTCTCTGCCCGTGAAAAATGCATTTATTGAGTTTTCTGAAGGATTTTCTTTTTTAAAATGAAAAGCCCAACATCACGTGGGAAAAGCAAAGGTCTACCTTGGTGCAAAAAACACAGCATGCATCGCACTGGGCACATTGACCTCATCCCCTGTAACCTTTTATCTACTCAAATCAATCTCACAGCTGCTAAAAGCATTTCATTCTGCTTTTGAACTGTAATATCCAAATGCATTAATTTAATATTCTGGGGAAAACAAAACCAATACAAAATCATAGCTAAAGATGCATTTGGGAACTTAAAATGATTTAACCTGCAAATTCCATAGCACTAAAACAACCTCAGCAAGCTTCCTGTCTAACCATATTTGATTGGCTGGGACACCACAGAGGCAGAACAGGAGGAGGGTGCTTCTTTTTTATGGCACACTGCTACTTGCTGCCCAGTCCATCTTTTCAGAGCGTGCTAGGAATGACCGGAGGGATGATGCAAGTACTTGTAATGCCCTTAGCCAGTGCTGCAATGCTGAACTCTGCCCCAAGAGTCTGCCTCACCTTCTCGTGCTATCTGCAACCCAGAGCTGGTTAGCAACAACTCCTCCTCATAGAAATTCATTCCCAAATCACTCTTGGATTATCCGAGCTAAATTTTCTCCAAAAGACTCACACAACATGGGGATAAAGGCAGAATGCAAACCAGACACTTTTGTTTGAAAGCATTATTAACTAACACTATTCCTCAACATATAAAGGGAAGTTTCAAAGGATGGTAGAAGAAATTAGAAGAGCTGAATACTAGGGACAAACATTATCCTAGGGACTCACTCTACCGTATAACCACTCTCAGCAGATCTTCAGAGATTCTTCTCCTTCTATATTACCCGTTTTTCTGAGTACTCCTAATTCATTTTAATACTGTGACATTTATGGAAATAATGCTATGGTACATTATTTCTAATGCAAGCTGTTTACTTAATGCCCACACATATCCCCTAAAGGACAGAAATACTCAAACCGTACAACCAAATTAGATAAGCTTTGTGAAACAAATCAAGTATGCCTGTTTTGTGGATAAAGCATCTGTTGAAGAAAAAACAGGTGAAAAGTAAGTGTTACACAAACTTTGTTCTTATCTGATGGGATTAGAAATAGATTGCTAAACATTCACGAGACACATGAATAGTAAATGGCTGAAAGCAGGGAGCAGAGAGAAGTGCCAATTTAGGCTCTTCTTTGTTCTTTTCCATTTACCCAAACTACCCGGTACACATGAAAAACAGTCATGAATGTTTGATTAGTTCTGATTTACACAAAAGTATCTGTTATATTTCTTTGAAGGCTGCTTGTTTATTTAGCATTTTTACAATAGAGAAGCTAACAAAAACTTTGCATTAGCTCAACCTTATGCTAATGTTAAAATTTGCAGGGTTGAAAACTGACAAGGTTTCCTCGTGGTAGCTTTTAAATTTTCTGTCTCAATTCTCTCATACAGTGGGAAACAGTATTTCTTGTCCTTTCCAGGGCAGACTACTGGTGTATATTTGCATTTTTAGAAATCATTTAATTGATCTAGGTTTAATAAAACAATAATTACCAAATAAAACACTGCAGACTGTTTCATTCACTTGTCCAGAAGTACTTACAAATCCTTTCTCTGTATCTGCGATGGAAACACTAATCTCAGATTAAAGGTCATAGGACACTAATTGACTAAAATAATAATGCAAGTAACATTGCCTTTCTCAAAGGCAGAATTAGGGCTTCTCTAATAAGATTATGTAGAGCAATAATTTGTCAGGTACAAAGAAAGAAAGATAATTACATTTGAAGGAAATTCATGTGCAGTATGAAGAATCAAAGAAAAAATCTACAGCGAGTAGACAATTGTCAGAACGCTTAGAAACAGTACAGGATTTTTTTAAGGGATAATATGAAAGCCCCAAAATATTCCCACATTTTACATATGGAATTCATGCCACATATAAAGGATTACTATGGGATTAATGGGATACCATGTATACTGATACTAGTTTTTGGACTTCTCACAAAGAAAGGGAAGCAAAAATTAACCCTACAGATTCTACTTTATGTCAACAGTTTCACAGATACCATTCTAGTATTTCCAACCAGAATTCATCTTGAGGTGTCCTGGCCCATGGCACTGAGGTTGGATTAGATGATCTCTAAGGTCCCTTCCAGCCTAAACCATTCTGTGATTGCATTATGTCTGTCAAGCAACCTCAAGATAAAAGGTTTTTAGCCTACTGTACTGATCATTTAATTCCAAGGCTTCGCTTTAATTTCTAGCGCTGCTGATTAGGTCAAGAATTGCAAGACCTGTGAGCAAGTTTCAAGGTTTGAAGCCACAACCAGCCAGAGAGATCAGGTTTTGCTGCTGTTAAAGTCAGTGAATTACAAAATATAATAGCTGGGTATATAAATAGTTGGGTGCTATTAGTTTCCATCAGCAGCTGCTACACAATAACCTCACAGGGTGGGGATTTTTGGACATCTGCAGTATTGCAGCATCTGTCTACCACCTGCAGGGCACATAAAACATGAGGAATACATCCCAGACAGGTGGAATTACACATTGGATTAGTTAGCAGTGAAAAGCTGGTTCAGAAAGTGTTATTCTGTCAAGGATCACAGATTTGTAACATTAAATAATGTACACCAGATGTAATTAGAGTATGGGCAGTCTTGAATTGGTGCAATTTCCTCCTCCTTTGTGTCAGCCCATCTGGGTGGACCTCAGGACCCTATTTAAGTAAATGTCTGTACATTTAAATCTCCCACTCAGTTAATCATAAGGATGGCATTTCATTTTTTTCCACTGACACAAAAGTACTGAGAGAGAGCAAGCCTTTTTCCTGTATGCAATGTGAGCACTTCAGAAATTCAAGTATTCCATTTTAATACTAATACTCAATATATGCATTTAGGATGTGAACATTTCTGTCCTCTCTTTCTCAACATTAAGAGCTATGTACCGAATAGGGCTTTGCCAGAGGAAAACAAAATTATCCACTGCATACTTCTCACAGCTCCCCTAGAGCAGATCCAGGGAAGCAAGTAGTGCTGGTATATCCATCACCACTGGAAAAGCTGGGATATTTAAGAGTACATGGATATGTGAAGTTAGAAGAGCATTGATGCTGGTTAAATCTGTATAACAAAAGATCTTTAAGGGACATTGGTTCAACCTAATTACAAGGCAGGCAGAATAAGGTTCGTAGAAGAGAAAAACCCCTGCTCCTCTGAGATACCACCAGAGCCTTCCTCTCTGACAGCTGCCATTGTACACCACTACCCTGACAACTTTAGGATCTGTTCACACCAGCACTGAACAGAAAACTACACTCATCTGAAAAATACTGGGGCTTTTTTTTTATTATTATAACAAACTCAGGATCTTTCTCCTCTGCCTGTAGAGATCCAACCAGCTGGGTCAGTCTCCCCACCCACAGAAACATTCATCTACCTGCCATTCACCCCTGTGTCAGCCAAGTACCCTACGCACTGAGCTACACCCCATGGATGTCAGCAGCACTACAGTTTATTACACACGTTTTATTCAATATCTGAGAGAACTGAAATTCTGCTGTAACTATGAGGTTTGTAGTGGTTGTATTGAATAAAAAAAGAAGCTATCAAGAGGTCTTATTTCTAAAAGATATGTCCTCACCGTTCCCTTGTACAATGCTCTTGTGCTGTAACACTGGTAAAAGTCTAGGGCCTTGGTCTGTCTGTTCATAATTTCTTCAGCTTTTCTTCTTAAATTTAGTTGAACACATCTATTAACTAAAAATCTCTATTGCTTCCATTTTCCCCCTCCTATTGATACATTTATTTTTTAATAAATACCTTTTGTTTACACTTTGCAGTATAACAGCTTAGGTTGTTGCCTGGTTTGTTTGCTGGGTTTTTTTTTTGCTGGTTTGTTCACCTGCTCGCTCTGGCTTTGTCCTTCTCTGGCTGGGGGGTTGGACTCAATGATCTTTGGAGGTCCCTTCCAATCCCTAACATTCTGTGATTCTGTTCTATGTGTAATTTCAGGGAAAAACTAGCAAATCCTGAAGCTAGATGGACTCTTCATCACTGCAAGTGTTCCTCCTGAAGGACACACAATGAAAATACAAGCACGTATTTCCCTGCACCTTTAAGAGATGGCTAGAAAGGCAAGATATCAGCAATTAGCCAACAGAAACATTACATAAATGTATCAGACTAACCTCTTTCTCAGCTTGCCACAATACAGAAGAGGCTGCTTCACGTACCACCAGGAAAAGTGTTACTCACTGTTGCATTTCTCCCCCACAAAATTACTACCATAGCAGTGATACATACTGAAAATAATCTCAAATATCTGCTAGTTGATATTCATTACTAACAGAATTGTTTTTCTTTATACATCTGATCGCTACACAGACGTCCAAATTACATCATACGCCTGATTTTAATTGTCATCAAAAATATTTTCAAATCTCCCACTTAATTCAGCACATTGAATATATAGTCTTAGTAACTCTCTTGTGAGTAAATGACTAATACAAAGATGATGACGTACGTAATTTTTGAGTAAACACTGAAGAAAACTCTTACTCCTAAGTGATTTCATAGGTTACATCTGTATCTAACATCAAAGCTGCACAAATCCAGACTGAAGGTAGCAGGGCAAATAAATTGGTGATATAATTCCACTGGAATTACCATGGATAAATACTTAAACCTCAGGATTTCATAGGCATCTAAGTATTTTTTTCTTTTCACCTCATTTTTCATAGTGAAAATATTACTTCCTTTTTTAGAATTCTTCACACACAAAAAATATCTTTCAAAAGAAAAGTAGTATTCCTACTCCTACTGCTTTCAGAGAAAGTAGTCCACAGTTAGCTCACAAGCATTAATATTTTAAAAGTCAGCATCATATAATGGGTTTCAGATTTCTGTATGCATGGAAGTATCTAAATGCTTTAATATCAGGGTGAACGTGTGAGCAATTCCAAACCCTTTTTGGGAGGGATCTGTAAGGAATTAAAAATTACACGACAGCAGTGAAATGAAATTATTTTTTGGCACGAGCCTTTGTCATAAGGGATAATGAGGAAATTCCTATTCCAAAGGCACTTCTTATAAACATTCAGAGTGTGGCCCAAAGAGAGATTGAATACTTTACGAAGGAAATAATAGAGCAACCTGAGAAACACAAGTGCAGTGAATCGCCACCATATGGTTCTTGTTCCATTGTTCTGGAGGAAATGAACTATGGAATAGGAAGGTTCCTCAACAGTAATTTAATGAGCTTAAAAGCAGCAGCACTACTTGAGTTTAGAGGCCCTCTTATTTTACCAGAGTCTTTCAGGGGAGCCAAGAGTGATCTCAAAATAGAGCCAGGGGAATAACCTTAGCCTGAAGGAGCTACTTAAGAGTCTAATTAAGCATAAAATAGAATAATTATATTCTAATTGGTTCAAATTAGAGCAACTTATGCAAGAAACAATAATGCTTTTGCAAGTTAAGAAGAGTAGAGCTGTAACCAAACACCTCAATACAAAACCTTTTGTAGCCTGCACCTTATCATCCACCCTGTAGACTTCCAAAAGTACCTGCAGAACTACCAAGGAAAACGCCACAGTTTCTTGGTGGATGGTAATTAACCATGGGACAGCAATGGGCCCTTGTGGCCAAGGAATGCCAATGGTGTCCTGGAGTGCATTAAGAAGAGTGGAACCAGCAGGGCCAGCGATGTTCTCCTCCCCCTCTACTCTGCACTAGCAAGAGCACATCTGGAACATTGTGTCCAGTTCTGGACTCCCCAGTTCAAAAGACACAGGGAAACACTAGAGAGAGTCCAACAGAGGCTACAAGGACGATTAAGGGACTGGAACATCTCTCTGATGAGGAAAGGCTGAGAGCCCTGGGGCTGTTTAGCCTGGAGAAGAGAAGCCTGAAAAGGAATCTTGTAAATGTGTACAAATATCTGCAGGGTGGGTGTCAAGCAGAAGAGGTCAGGTCCTTTTCAGTGGTGTCCTGTGATAGGACTCAGGGTAATGGTCACAAACTGGAACACAGCAAGTTCCACCTCAACAGGAGGAAAAACTTCACAGTGAGAGTGACAGAGCCTGGGACAGGCTGCCCAGAGAGGTTGTGGAGTCTCCTTTGGAGACTTTCAAAACCCACCTGGATCTGTTCCTGTGTGGGCTGCCCTGGGTGATCCCACGTTGTGAAGGGGGTTGGACTCAATGTTCTCCAGAGCTCCCTTCCAACCAATTTTTAAGCATATCTGAAAGTTACACTGTATAGAAAGGAGAAAAGAAAAAAAAAAAAAAGGAAAAGGTGGCATTCTCTGCACTGCTTATTTAGTGCATTTCCTGGACTGGTGGAATGAAAAAGGGTGGCATTACTCTAAGGGAGACAGGCCTGCTGCTGCTTGTTTTTATTGAAGTCCCAGAAAAATAAATGGTTTTATGAAAAGTGCACTAATATACCAGAAGATAGGAAAAGGAGACATGATTAAAACAAAATGTACATGAAAAAGTTTAAGTGAGGAAAAAATGGAGGGGAACAAAAACCAACCCACAAATATAATAAGGTATAAAATACTACAGATTTTTATTACAGCAGTTTTCAAAGGCTAGAGCATGACTCAGGCTGCATGAAACAAAAGTATTTAAATCAATGAAGAGGTCTTCAATGCTGTTACTGAAAGGCTTTGTACTTACACAAGTTCAGTAACAAAAATGTTTGCAGTGAAAGGTTATTTAACTGCTGGAGAGCAATTCTGAAGTGCTTTTAATAACACCTTGTGAAAGCTTCAAATAGCACTAGAACTGCAGTGGAAAATCCTCTCTGTTAATTTGGACCTACATATTTTTAATATTCTTTTATCTATTTTTTTGTCTGATCAAAACTGAACATAACCTGAAATACATAAGTCTCATTTACTACACTGCTTGAGACTGAAGTGAAAGCTTTTACTTCCAAATGTCTGGTTTATATAGCAACTAAAAGCTTATATTGATCTGTCTTTGGTGCACTGGAGTATTTTTAAAACACTTCAAAATAAATGTTTGTGTTATATATAATGAAGTAAAAATCTAATATAATGAAGTAAAAGAGAAAACAAACTTTTTCTGCTAGTATTACAAAATCATTACACTGGCTCACAAGATACAATTCATATACCTGGAATACTGTCTAGAATTCCAATTACTTCCGTGGCAGTATTGTCCTTAGGAGGGAAAGCAGAAAAGAAGAAATATTCTTAAAGGGCAGACAAGAGTGGCTGGGGAAAAATTACAACCCCAAGAGAGAAATCCTAGCCCTACGGCAACCTAATAGTAAACTTTTTGTTAATTTAATATAAAAATACTCCATGCTAAAAGAATGAACAGGAGCAGCAACGTGGCACACCCCTGACAGAAAGAAGCCAACTTCTCTGTAAAAGTCACCATTAGGGAGACGTATTCAGCATATAAAAACCAGTGCCTTTCACTGTAATATTACATCGAAAGTTACACAACATAATTCCAAC
The DNA here is from genome assembly GCA_027560015.1 of Chloroceryle amazona. NCBI lineage: Eukaryota > Metazoa > Chordata > Aves > Coraciiformes > Cerylidae > Chloroceryle > Chloroceryle amazona. The sequence continues at coordinate 89,992 of JANHFX010026139.1, forward strand.
GTAATATTAAAATCCTCTCAAATGAGCACAGTGATCACTCAGCTGTGTCCATAGCCAACAGCAGCAAAGAAACATTGGTATGTTGTAAATGTTATGAGAAATTTTTCTGTTACTGAGCATTTGAACTATTACACTGCTTTCTGGAAACATCGTAACTGTTTGCAACATAAAATATTTTGAAGTCTAGAATTAATAACCCAAATCATCAAATTTCTACCTAAGACTGTGCATAATCTCATTAAAACTACTTTTCCATCCACTGTCACTTTCCTGTAGTCAGCCACAATCCACCCCACAAAGACTACTGCACCAAAATAAGAGCTGGAATCAAAGTGACTGGGTCCCTCAGGCTGCCAGGGAGCATGGTATCATCCCAAGAGCAGGACTTGAATGGCACTCACCTGCGGCCCTTTACCAGCTGAGAATCAAAGAGATAACGGCATACCCCAGACTTCACAGAGCTGGGAGTCTACACAAACCTCCCTCTCCAAGCTAAGGCTCACCAGCTGTCGAGCATGTACTTTAAAATTCAGTCTAGCATTTCCCCTTCCTTAAAGGGAAAGAGAAAAGGAGGACATGGTGAGCAGAACATTATTTCTTCAGCCATCAATTCCTCTGCAAGATACTGCCTATTGTCCCTAGCTTTTTTTTCCCTGAAAAGTGTGGGGCATCAGAAAGTAACAATGCCTACCCACACTTTCTCAATCACTGGAGAACAGGATTAAAAGGGAAATTTCACTGCATTTCTTGAGCTCTTCAAGTAAGCTCCCTGTATGTTTCTGTGTAGTACCACCTTTCACTAGAAATGACTGTTGTAATGAGAAGCTAAAGTATTGTACTATGAAAACAGAAGTAACAATATGTAACAAATTCCATGTAATGAATGCTATTTAACAACATCCGTGATAAAATTTTAAGACCGTGTTTTGACAGATCATTTTTTAACCATCTTTTTCCAATTTTCTTATTTCAAGTCAAGATGAATTTTTGTTTTGAACTTAAACATCCCCACTGGCAACTGCTTAGGAGTGAAAACACAGAGATCAAAGAAATCAAAGAAAATCTGGCCATTAATTTAAACCTCAAACTTCAAATGACTGACTGCAATCCATGAAGTTTAAGAATTAGACCTAAATTTAAATTCCCTTAATAAACAGTCGCAATATTTTGGCAAATATAAAATAGATTGGGGGGAGGGTCTGCAAACAGAGGAATTTAATATCATTTGGGGATCATATGCCAGTAGTGATATTTTCAAACTATGAGAAGCAATGCGATCAATAGAACATTATTAAAATGAGTAATTACAGATGTTAAACCATTGACCCTTACCAAAGGGATAACTTCTTTCAATCCTGACACAGCCAGAGTCACCATTTATCATATTAGGATTATGTTTCTTATTTGCCTTTCACAGAAAAGAAATTGTTGATGAAACAAGACAGACCTAGGTATCTGAAGACCAAACTGGGGGCACTGACAGAGCAGATGCAGGCTCGTCTTCCCAAAGAAAGTGATCTTCACAAAGATTATGAGCAAAGAATATCAGCAGCTGCTAGTTGTACAAGTAGTGACAAAAAAAACAGACAGCAATAGGTGACCAGGAAGAAATGTGTCAATTAGGGTGAGAAGTACTGCACAGATGGGTTAGGAAAAGCACATACACCTCAGAAGCAGAGGCACTGTCAGAACAACGTGCTTATTTAAAGCACAAGGCTTAGGCGCAAACTTTTAATGCCCAACACTGAAATGTTTTCTCTGGTCCTGATCCAAAACAGCCTGCCCACTAGTGCAAGACTGTTTCCATGTCTGTGTGTGACCTGGCATTGGGGAAACACACTTAGGAAACCTGGGGCACTTAAGAGCCAGAAAAACTGGTGGGAGAGAACCCACATGACAAAGACTGACCGTGATCTGAAATTTAGGAACCGAAAGGGGAAGGTGAAGGTCAGAGCAGGTACAGAGTGAGATGAAACATCAAAATAATGTACACTTTTTAAACAAAAAGGAAAGCTTGACTGTAAATAAAAGAGTAACTCTATTCTCAGAAAATAACTCATTTCAATGAAAAATAATTGTCTGAGGAAGCCCAGGAAGCAAATTAGTATGTGGGTGTGCTCTCAGCAGGCACCAGCCTGAAGTCTCCGACTGGGCGTCGGGAGATTAAAGCTGGTTGAGAACACCACTCTTCACCGAAAATAACTTTTTTTACCCTTCCCCTTTGGGCATAATATATTGCTTAAGAGAACTGCTGAACTAAGCTATTCCAACAACTTTAAAAAGCAGACTAGCATTGAAGACAGGGCCAGACAAATATTTGCGATATCTAAGATTCAATTATAGTGATCCGTGGGGTTTCCTGATGATCTTCATCCCTCAGACAGATGTTTCGTGACACGGCAGAAAGAATTAACACTTCTGAATTCAAGATAACACAAAACCCAGAGTGATATGTATTTCTGCAGAGCAAGATCGAGGCTGGAAGGCAACATTCATCTCAAAAGCTTACAGAAATCATTAGGAAAGCTTTGTTAGCAGATAAAATACTACCCTTCTACAAGGTAAACTTACATAATAAAATACAGGGATTAATTCCATGAATGTTTTAAGAAAATTCACCTTTAATTTTGAAAGTCTACTGGTGCTTTTCTTGATCTTTTATCCAATCCTCCTTTTTTATACATTGTTTGAAATATCCACACATTGAAAAAATTACAGTTTGTGCAATTACAATAAACATTTGCATTCACAAGCTGAGCATTCATTAAAGCTTGAGCTTCATTTTCTTTTTAAGCATGAAACAGAACATGATCAGCGTTTCACAACTTGTGAGCGAAACTGTCAGTACCGACAGAAATGGCACACTTTCTGGAGACCTGAGAACCCAACTCCTTGTTTTCATCTGGACCAGCAAATGTCTTCTGCCCAGAGAGGCATTTTTACTTCTGTGTTTGTCTAGTGAATGCACAATCATGGAATACAGGCAGGTGATCCCACACTTAGAGTCTAAACTGAGTTGTTTTGATTGGAGACCCCCTCAGGATCTTCCATATGTGGATTTATGGAGATTGGATAAACCTGGAAGCCACAATTATCTTCCACAAGTGATCATTGCAAAACTATGCTTTAGATTTTCAGAAGTGTCTACGGTGGTTTGGCAACAAAACTGCATCAAAATCCACCAGGAATTACTCAGTTTGATTACTAATGATCACAAGAATAGGATTTTTAAGTGAATACAAAACCAAAGATAAGCAAAAGAAAATAAATCCTGTATTTCATTTAACAGCAAAGCCAAAATGATAAATTTGCTTTTCAAGGGAAAAAAACCCCCTATTTTTATCCCTTCTTTTTCTAATAAAGTATGGAGAATTTATGATTAATGGAAAAAAGCAAGATCATTCTCCTAGCCAGACATAAGGTAATGTTGGCTAAAGTCTGTGTGGCATTTGACCAAAAAAAAAAAAAGATATAAAAAAATTTTTAAAAAAGGGGGGGATAAAAAGCCTAGTGTCAGATTCATGAGTCAATTCCAATCAGTCACAATTTCTTTTTATGGCTTTAAAAAAAAAAGTTCTTTGTAATGACGGACGAAACCACTAGAGGCTCATTATTTTGACTCTAGTAGAGAGCAGATATTAAAATTTATGAGTAAAAATAAAATTGTCCCCAGGCCATAGATCTTGCCTGCAATAGGTACTCATTCACCGAGTTGTTCTTATATTAATGAACGCAGGAAGTACAGGTTAGGCTAAATTACAAGCATATAAATACAGTAAGAGGTTTCAGATGGTATATAAAATATAATATTACACTCAAAATTATTTTTTATTCATAGCAGAGAGCATATACATTTCTTAGTGTTCACTGAGTTGTTGGTTGATTGCCTTTTTATTTTGGTCTGATGTACCAATTAATCTATATTTAAAATTCAGTAGATGGTATTTGCAGTTGCAATAATATTATTAATGCTTTTTTAAAGAAAATTATTTTTTATCATCCCCTGTTTGCATTTGTGAAGGTTTAGAGCTGGCCAGCCACTAGATGAATGACAGATTGCTTTCTATTAACTCCTCTCCCTTCCCCAAGAGAAAAAGAAAGGGAGTAAGGGAGAGACATATGGATTAGAAAACTAAACCAGATTAAATGGAAATAAATATAATAAAATGGAATATATACAAAATCAATATGGAACTCAACCCCTGATAGCAATTACACCACCATCACCATTGATGCTGTGGAGCAGGCGGAGGAGAAATCCCAGACTGGACTGAATGTGACGTATATGGAATGGAAAACCTTGTCAGTGAGTTTAGGGTCACCTGTCCTGTCTGCTCCTCCCTGCAGGGCCAGCCTTTTACTTTCTGTACCCCCCAGCATGGTACATGAGATCCAGCAGTGACCTTGGTCTGCACACCAACCCTTGGTCCTAACTCTAATATCAAGTGTTAGCACTGCTAAAAGCAGAGCTTGTCTGCAAAAATATGCCCTTGACTTCAGCAAGTGCCATTAGAAGAGACTTAACTGAAAAGTAAAATCATTTGAACAGATTTAGTTCTGTTCTCACTCACACCAGATGTTTAAGCAATGATGTGGTTTAGACAGCAGAGAACTTTTAAAGCAAATTCAGGTATTCTAAAAACATTCAAATAAAATGTTCTGCCTTATAAAGAAAGTCACTCTGGACTGAATTGTATTTCACTATTCAAAAATTTAGACTGATAAAATTTCACAGTGGCATTTTCAGAAAAGTACGAGTTACTTTAAAAGTTTTTCTCAAAACAAGTCTGATCATTCACGTAGCCAGTAACTAAGGAGATTAAGCAAAAAAAGTATGCACCAAAAAAGGTAAAAATTTCATTCCTCAAAGGAATTTAAGCAGCCAATACCCTTCAGGTTCTTTTCTAAACTTCCTCTTAATACCTGCATGTACAACTCCTTTGCAACTCCTGTCATACCTGTCACTACAGGAAAGACTTTAACAGGGAAAGCTAACTTATGCATATTTTTTTAATTGGTTATATGCCAAATGTGTTAAATCTTAATCTTAAATCCACTTCTTGTCAAATAAAGCTGCTGTACAACTAGTTGCTAACTAGTAGTTTTATGAAGCCCCATAATTAAGATATTCATTTCCACCTTGAAATTTTTAAGGCTGACAACATTAAGACAGTAATTCACATGTCTTTCAACTGCTCGACTCATTTTGGCTCTATGTTGGAAGCTTTTAACTCCCCTCCAAATAATTGTTACCTTTGCTTTCAAGTGGCTGAAGAATTTATGATCACTCCAGAGCAGAGGGAAAAAAAATACTTGTCACCACTCAGGCTTCGAAAGCAAAACTACTTCAGAATACAGAGTCTTGTATGTGAGCACAGAAGTCCATTTCTTTTATGAAGACTGTCACCATAAATAACAAAGCCTAGGAGCCATCTTCACTCAAGACAAATTACACAGATTAGTAAAAATACTAAATTAGTACTCATGGTAATATATCAGTGATAAAACAGTGAAGAAAACTGAGAATCATTTCCATCCCTCAAAGGAAAAAAAAAATTACAATTCAAGAAAAATTTTGCACTCTGAGGGTGATAAGACACTGGAACAGGTTGCCCAGAGAAGCTGTGCATGCTCCACCACTGGATGTGTTCAAGATCAAGTTGGAGGGGGCCTTGAGCAACCTGGTCTCATGGAAGGTGACCCTGACATGGCAGGGGAGTCAGAACTAGATGATCTCTAAGGTCCCTTCCAGCCTAAACCATATTGTGATTTTATCATCTCTCTATCGGGCTATCTATCAGGAGATGGAAAAAAGCAGGGCTTGGTCCCCCAAGAATAGCCCATAGACAGTCACAAGGGAGACTATGTTGTCTTCTGACCACGCAGACAGCATTTAGCTAGTTCTAACATCTTTCCAGTTAAGGGAAGATCAAATTCAAGAATGGTCGTGGTGGCAAATATTCAGAATCCGCATCCTCCACCACCATGGCCAGCCCAGCTATGCCCACACAGAAAAAGCAACCAGTGAGAACAAGGGAACTCGAGTAGCTCAACCCCAGCTGTGCTCTGAAGGCAAAGCAGCTACATACTTTCTCAGGTGGACTGAGAGACTTCCGTGCAGTCCTTTGTACTTTTAGATAAAAGTGCATTTATCATTAAGTACACAGAACTCCGGGACTCTACAAGAGGGATGCTTTTTATTTAAAAGTCTGTATTGCTTCACTTGTGCTTGTGAAAGAAATGGGAGGTTGTGAAATCAGAAAAAAATTACAGACTGCAGCTTCTCTGGTTGACTGTATGTCCATCTGTCTTTGTTCTCTGCCATCTATCCCATTTCTTCTGAGTGCCTTTCTTTTTACTAGATGGGCAAGTACGTACTTTTTTAATTTACAACTGCACCGTCTCTATTACTTTTATCTTACCTTTCTTCACCTTCTCTTCAGTTATCTTTTCACTTTATTCTACTTCTTCCAACTAGTGGAAAAAAAACAACCTGACAAAAGTAAGAGGCAAGTACAAAGAAGAAAGAGCAAAGAACAAAGAGTGCTGCTCTTTGCACAGAGATGAAAAGAAAAGTTTCAGTAAAAATAAAACCCAGAAGTTTTGACATAATCACACTGCAATATATATATAAAAAATAATCTTTAAGTGCTACTTCAAGTACTGGCTTGTTTTGTTTTTAATATTCCTCCCAGCTATGAATTCACTCTACTGTATTTTAATCCATCACTGGCAGTCACTAAATTTCTCATTAAGACTGCTTCCAGACTGAAAATCTGATCCACAACAGAAGAAATCTACAAGCCTGTGAGATAAATTGCAAACCAACTATACTAAGCTTGCAACACTGGTCATCCTTTGGTTTAAAGGACTCAAAAAACAGCTAGTATTTATAAATCATAGGAAAGTTACACAGCATTTTAGGAGATCATCTGGATCATCTCCCATCTAAAAACACATCAGACACTGAAACATTTAAGAGATGCTTTTTTACCTCATTGCTTTAATCATGTGTGATGGATAGCCCACACTGTCCTGTTTATGTTGATTATTCTTGTAGTTAGAAAAGTCCCTTCATGTCTGGGCCAGGTAGCCCAAACTACTCTACAGATGCCATAACAAGCCCTTTCAAAGTACAAGGTCGCCCAGTCCTGAGCCCAAATGCTACAGTCCACATAAGTGTGTCATTGTGGATCCTTGATGGGGCTTGATGCTGTAATCTTAATACCACAGATTACTGTTCCAGCCAACACACCGAAGGGTTTTGGGGGGCTTAGTGCTTTTACTGGGGCTTGGGGAGTGTTCTTTCCTTTTTGTAGATCTTGGGTGGGGGAAGTGTTTTTTCTTGTTTTCTTTTTAACATACCAAAGTCTTGTTTTGCCTCTCCCTTAGCCTTAACTGTTAGATTAAGCATTCTTCTTTCAACTTCTTTGATCAGATTTTCAAACCTAAGATTATTCCTGCATCTCTCCTGATGTCTTTTGTCCATGTCTTTCTCGAAGCGCAAGGCCAAAGTGAGTAGTAGTGCAGGAGAAAGCTTTACCAACACTTAGGTGCCAGAATTACCTTTGCTCATGTCACAGCTATCACCCCTATTTAGAGCACACACCCAAGAAGGTTGATTTTCCATGACTCCTAACACACATCCACAATTTACCATGACAAAATTACTTTTCCCTGTCCCAATATACATTACAGAGATAGTTAAATAAAAAAATGGAGAGGGGAAAGACCCACATGGAATATTGCCTTTTTTTTTTCCAATAAATGTAAGATCCATTGCAGACACATCCACGTGTTATGAATGTCCAGATAATTTGCAGAATAAAATCTGTTTAAGATACAATAAATGGGTTTAAAGCAGGTTGTTGTACTCAACTGCTAAGCACTGCTTAGCTCCCAAAGCTTTTGGCAGTCTAAAGCTCGCACCTTTTCTAAAGGGCTAAGGCTTCTAACGTAACTGAGGATTGAATGTAGGCTGGTAGACCTTCCAAAATGCTATTGTTCAACTCTAGTCCTGAGGAAGGTGCACATGCCAGAAACTCAAAAATCAAAGGAAAAGCCTTGGAAAAGTTACTTGGCTTCAACTTTACATGAGTAGCCCCGCACATGGGCATAACCCTGCAGTCAGGAGAACACCAGTAATTTACATCAATTACAAATTTCCCCCTTTTTTAATAAATAAAAGATCAGTACATGCTTGGAGATCATCCTTGCATCTTGTCTGTTGCTAACCCTTTAAATTGAAAAGATGATGTAACAAAATAAGATAACTTCTGTTTCATCAACTTATATGCAGAAGGGAAGCAGAATTTCACTTTTGTTATTACAGACGATGGGACTCAGTGTGGCCTCAAATATTTCATAATGTATGCTATTTTCTTTCAGGCACAATAAAAATACTTAGCACTTCCTTTTGTCTCATCCCACCTTCCCTGAGACTTTATAAAGATTAATGAATACTGTTGTTTACATACTTTATCTCTGAGGAAGCATGACCTTCAAAGGCAGTTATGAAATGGAAGTTAAGAACTCCTCTGTCTTCATTAGATTTACATTATACCTAGTCTGCTGTGGGTTTGGTCGGTTCTTGGTTTTTTTTTTTTCCTAATTGTAGTTAATTATCTCAATACAGCTTTTAAGGGGTTTATTTCCGTTACCTTTTAACATGTAGTTGTTCTTTCATATAAACAAGTAACAGAAATCATGTTTCCTGAGGGCACAGCTGGTGCATCACTCACCAACCATCGGGGACAGCAATGCTGTACAAAATTAACAATAAATTATTCACCAAGTACTGTGCAAAAGAAAGTTTACATATCTTTCTGGAAAATGGTATTAAGTTAATACCTAAGGAACCAGCCACATGATGTCAAAGTTTCTGAACATAGCTCTGTGTACATATCCAACAGATCTACCAGAATACAATGGTATTTCAACAAGCAAAACCCTGAGGTACCCTAAAACTCCAAGTAGGTGTTTTCAGAGACTGGGTTTTAATTTGTTTTTGTAGGAAACCAGTTACAAACATATACAGAGAAACACATTAATAAGAAGCGACTGCCTAATAACAAAAATAGTCTCTTAAATTTGCATTCTTCACCACAAAATTACAAACTCTATTTGGTGTGCAAAGTGACATCCTCTGATTTTATAGAAAAATAAAAATTGCTCCACTCCTTTTGCTACAGCAGTTACTAAAGCACTGTGAACTATTTTCCCTCCTCTCTTCTGTAGCATCAGAAAACAAAATGTAAGTTTCAGTCACATCGTGCTATCACAGACCAACCTTCAAAATCTATCGTCAAATTTTACTCATCTTGCAAACTATTAAAATACCTTTGAAATATTTTTAAAATCTCCAAATGCACATAAGAATATCTTGCATGGAAGTGCTACAGCAAAAACAAAAGTTAGGATACCATACAATACCGCATTTCAGAGCATAAATAACAGAGTTGCTACTTGCACCAGGCTGTTTTAATTTCTCTACACACAATTTTTTCCTCATCTATCATTCCTTCATTTACAGAGCATAAAGTCAATAGGAGACATATCACACTGTCTCATCTCAATAGTCTTTCATTCCTCTCATCCTCCTTCCATAAACAGGAGATACCAGGGCACCTCTCAGCCCAAATTTCTCATAAAACAAAAGGAGGTGCAGGATGGCAACCTGTGCAGCCAGCTTTATCCTAGAGGCAATAGCTGTTCGGACTCTAATTCCTTGGCTTTCTAAATAACAGTGAGGAAATGCTGGACATTCACAAGGACTCTTTTAGATAGATCCCTTTTTTTTTTAATCCAGAGGGAAAGACAGAAAACAGAGCTCACTGCCACAGCGCACAGCTAGCTCTAGCTGAGATCATCACAACTGTGCCCCAGCACTGGCAGAGCAGAGACAATGCTGCTCATTAGCACAAGCGACATTCATTGCTATAACCAAAGCAACAACATCCCATACTCATAAATTACATTGTTATAGCTGCAGTGCCTCTGCTTCCTTTTTGTCACTTATAAAAATAGTTTTTATTGCAGTCTATTCTGGGTGAAGGTCAAGCGAGTGAGACAGGATTGGAAACTTTAAGTCTTTTAAATGGAGACAGAACATAATGCAAATTCCTTTAATACAACTTCTTCTGCTTCCAGCATAAGCCTTGACTTTGAAAACCCCTGCATCTTTAGCTTTCCAAGCTCTGAAATAATTCACTTTACATGCAAGAATTTACCGAAGACCTTTCTGACCTCAACCATACAAGCATTTGTTCCAATAACCGAAGATTTTTTTTTTTTCCTCACTGAGTACTTTACACTAGAGCTTGCACTATGATTGCCAGGCTTAGTTTAATAAAGAATCGAAGAATAACTTGACAGGCTATGAAAGACAAAGCCTTTATCTATTGCAGCTCTATTGTTTAGCTTTCTAATTTGCAGATTGCAGTGGTAGAAAAGGTAATTCTATTCAAACACAAAGAAATGTGTTAAATGGTCTGAAAAAAAAAGTAATTAAGAATTCTACAGAGAAAGGGAAATAAGAAGCTGCTTGTCTTCCGGAATGGTACCTGCTTATGAAATAGCCACAGAGGAACATTAAATGAATCAATATAACAAGTAAATTTATCTGAAAGAGTAGGGGCAGACAGGGTCATGATTATTACCTCTAGTGTGTTGCTAATATATGAAAAACAGCAAAAAACGTTGATGGATTGCTAGGAATTTCTGGCAGCTGTAGCTTTTGAAGCACTATTAGCATTGTATCCTAATGTCTTTGATAATTGTTCAGAGCTGACGCTCGTCTTCTGAACAAGGCGTATTATTTATTCACAAAGAAGTCATTGGCTGTAAAAATTAAACGTGTAGAAAATAAGTTGACCTCTATCTTTTTCCACAAAATGACATTGCTTTGAAGGACGAAAAGAAGAAATAGCTTCCACTATTAGTAAATGATACAGGTCTAATTTAATGTGCATTGTCCAAATACCTTTGCCCTTTACAGGTTATTAACTGTCACAAGCTGCTGGGTGAATTTATTGCATCATTACACAGCAGCTATAGGAATATTTCTGGCAGAAAAACCTACAGTGAAATATTAGCTTTGTTTAAAGGAACATTTTTGAAATACAGTGCCTGGTTTGTAAGAGTCACTAAAACAGTTTCTTCAGATTACATCAGGAAAAATCTTCATATTCATGTGTACCATAAAGGTTCTCAAATGCCCCAGCCTTATGATTGTGCTTACAGATATAAGTATTTTGTGCTTTCCCGCACCATTCTCTGTTTATAACTATCACTAAAGAAGGCAAACCAAATGATCTTACTCTTTTTCCCCTGGTCTAGTTTTTATTTCTTCCTGATGGCAGAGATGTCAGATGCAAGGTGCCTAATAGAAGTGGTATTATAGGGATTTAATTATTCAGAGCTGAACTGACTTTTCAAAAAATTCTGCAACTGTCTCAGAAGTAAAAAGAACTCTAAGGAAAGCACAACAGAGCCAGGTAAACAGCAAGAGGGGGTATTACAGGCATCTTTATACTCTGAGCAAAGATGCCGAGAAACAGGAGTAATTACAGTTCTTGAAACTCAGTGGGGTTAATTGCAGTGCCACGACTTTCCAATCAGCATAAGCACACTCCATTACAAAGACTTTTTTACATTGATGAGAACCTCGCTTTTTCTTCTACTAAGTTTTGCAATACAAATATATAGAAGATTAATATAACAGAACTTTTGAAATAGAAATCACAACAAATTCAATACTAGTGCAAAATTAGCAAAGTCTCTGTCAAGTCGCAGGCATTTGCTCTCTTAAAGCACCTACCTGTCAGCCCTTGTGCTGTTACTGACTAATATTTGTATTTGCACCATAATTAACCCAGGGTCCTCCACGGCCATTGATCCTGATCTCCTCCCTACCAAAATACACAACTATTTGACCTGAAATCAACGGTGCTTTTACTCAGCTGCCTGGTTCAGGTAACATCCCCAGTTTGGACTGCTAGCCACTTCTATCTACAAGGTAAAACGCTTGCAGACCCTTACTGGCAGCCCATATTTCTTCTACCACTGGTAGGAGGATGGATGCTTCTCCCACAGTTTATGGTTAGAAAAAAACCTGTAATGCTCAGAGGTTTTCAGAAGAAAAAAAGAAAACCAAAAGCCTATGCAAGGCATTCACATAAACCCCAGCCAAGCAGAAAAAAGCAAAACTGGTGGTAACTGTTGAAACAGGCACAGCTTAGCACTGTGCTTACCAACACCAAGACCATGTTAACACTCAGATCTGGAAAACCACTATCACAGCAAAGACATATCCTGGAGGGTATAAAAAACATAGCTGTTAGCCAAAGTTACAAGGCAGAGGCTCCAGCTACTACATAAGTCAAAAAAGCTAAAACTCTACAAGTTCACTTTTAAGGGCTCTTAAGGGACAATCACAGAATCATTAAGGGTGGAACAGCCAGATGTTTCAGCTGTGTCTCTAACTCTTACACTGCAACCAGCAAAGATTTATTTCTATCTTATATGGTCTATCATGCTAGCTCAAGAAAACACAACAGCACTTGGATATCTAGGACTGAATTCACATACAGCCACCTTAGCAGCTGTGTACAAGAAAGACTAAGAAAGACCCTGGGGTGGAATCCAGAGTGGGGCTTAAATTCATGAATTCACATGAGTGTAGTTTAAACTTGTTTGCACATTCTGAATCTTGTTTAAACATAAGATATAGACTGTGGAGCTAAACAGACACATATGAGAGACATTAAGTTTTTACTTGTAGCACAGATGCAGCCCAGTAGACCTTAAATCTGCACTTTGGTTTCTGTTGCTTCTAAAATACACACACACACATCACTATTACTATCCTGATCTAGTATACTGGTTCTCTCTTCAGGAAACCCGAGTGTCTGATGAGTGTCTAGGTAAACTGATGCCTTTAGTTCTGGCATTGGTAGTTTGGGGCAGCAAAAGGAAGAATTGCAAGATCTTCCCTAAGACTGATCATCCTTGGGTGCCTTCTGAGGGAGCAGCAGAGGGAAAGCAAAACAAATCCTATCAACTCAATACTAAAACTTAAACTGCAAGTATTACCGTAACTGCTACTAGCTCCACTACATTGTAAGGCATTGTGAGAAAATAATCAAGCCGGTTTGGTTCGTATTCCATTTTTCCTCCTAATTTGGCTAAGGCATTGCTTGGCCAGGATAGGTCCCTTGCAACAGGACAGCATGGCTGTTAGGATATCGACATCAAAACTGAACAGCACCCAGCAGGTGATACTGTCATACTGCGATTCCTGGGACAGCACTTTCCCAAGTTCATCACGCCTTGAAAATATTTTAGTGGACTGTGAAAGTCCACACTGTAGATTTCAACTATTCTGTGGGACACAAAGCAGCAAATCTCAGTAATCTCTGTGTACGATCTAGGGATAGGAAATCATACACTTTGTAGGATGGTACTTCAGAGACCTGCATCAATAGCTTGCTAGTGACACTAATGAGGATTTAGAAGCTATTGGACTTCAGCACAGTCTCAGCCAGAGCTCCACAGGAAGGCAGGTCTGATATTTGCAAATTTGTTCCTGCTCCTTCACAAGTCAAAGGTTAGATCGTATACCTACACTGCAAAAACGTTTATCCTTTCCATAGTCTAAAGGAGCCTTAAACAACTTACGCCAGCTGTTCAGAAGATAAACTTTAGTGAAAGATCGATAACAGAACAGTAAGAAATCACAAAGAACAGCACTCCTTTTCTACTGGTCTCTTTCCTTGTCCTCTGCATTGAGGGCACAGTTCCACAACTGAGTCCCATCCTACACTGGTGCTTCCTGGCTAGGATGGCAAAACCCTCTGTGACTAGCAAATGCTTGCAGGATTTAAGCAGATTTGAAGCTTCCCTTGGGTGCACCGACAGCACTGAGAAATAACATTCAGGAAATTTAATTCACAGCTTCTTGAACTATTCAGGTAAAAACAACAAAACCCAAGATTAAAAAAAGGGCTTATGAGACTACTCACATTGACTTTCAGAGGAGGCTTAGAGTTTCACAGACCCTTATTTCCTTGATCCCATAAAATAACTAAATTCTAATTAAAAAATAATTAAAGGAGGATCACAAAGTTTATGACATTTTAAACCAGAATGTGTAGAGCTTTTTGTTGTTGTTTTGGGGTGGTTTTGGTTTTTTTTGTCTAATTTTTTTTAATAGAGGTTTAAGGAAAAAAAAAGGCAACACAAAACTCAACCACCAAACACCACCACCCCCCCACATAATAATAATATCCAGGAGAGGTTTGATGCTTATTTCATTTGTTCCGATTTTACATCTCTGTAATGCCATAAGACACAGCTACAACCTGCAAATTTTAAGTGTGGAATAACTTTACCAAAGACAGCAAACTATAATTTACAACAGTATACCTAATAGCTACGTATATCTGCTAGTTCTTAATGGCTTATCAGGCTTATTCTAAATCATATTGAAATGACAAAAGAAAATAAGCCAAAATAAATTGGAAAATTCTCCTGCTTCTATCTGCACATTACAAGCAGATATTTCATAAAATCTATTTATCAGCATTGTGACCAGCTATAAAATGTTGTCAGTGCAGAATGTTTATGCACTGTAGCATAGTAAAATTGTCCCCCTGTTAACTCTAAATCAGCTTCTGAACAGGTTAGTGGTGCTTCTTCATCTGCAGCCTAGCTCAAAGGGAAATGTCATTTGTGAGGTCTGGAGAAGCATTTTTGCTATGAAGGATATCACAGTTGAATTGTGACTCCCTGTAGAGGTAAAAATTGCTGGATTTGGTATAAATCTTAGAGACAGATCATGATATTATTTACCTTCTGATTTTCAAAAGATGGTTACATTTTAAGTGCAGAATTGTAAACTTAAGCTGAATCTGTAACTGAACTTAAACTGAACCTGTGAACTTAATTTAATACAGTGTGTTCATCTGCATACTGAAGCGATATGAACTTATGCTGTTTACACATCACATCCTATAAACAATATAGTGCCAGGCTTGTCAGCATCAGTATGTCTTCATCACCTAGTCTGGGTGACTGTCAACCATATCCAAATGTCTGAATTGGCTTAGGCCAAATGCAAGTATTCCCCCAGCAAAGCATAACCCACATTACATCACTTCATTATTTCCTAACTCAATATTCAACATATATCCCCTACTGATCTGAAAGAACAAACCAGATTGTGGGCTCCCCCTGTTCCCCAAGTGAAAACTGAAATATTAGAGATCGGACCAAACCTAACAAAATGCCCCACAGGGTCCTCTACATAACAAAATTCTCTGTGATCCTGAACTGTTTTTTGGCAGCACTGTGTATTCTCTGTCATTCTCCATGTTTCCCATCAGGAAAACTAAACTTCAGCAGTAAAGGAAGCAATCTGTGCTGCATAAACACCAGTTTCACAAAAGCAAGAAGTTAGATAAAATGCTCTGCAATGCCACGTTAGCAAACAGCAGATAAACTTCTAGTAGCAAATCCAAATGCAAGCCAGCACCTAAGTTTGTACGGTACATAAACACTTCAGGCTTTTCATCAATTATTCTTGGGGAAAGAAGAGCCAAGTTTTTAAATTGAATGAAACCTTTCTCCTTTATTTTGCAACAGTTTGACCTAGAAATTCTGAACAAAGAGCTTATCTACCATTAAAGTATCAAAACAGCAAGAGAGTCTTAATTAAAAAATTGTTTAGATGTTCAGTTCCACTAAAATCCATTTAACTTAATTCCTGAATTCTTAGGGGCATTTACAACATAGAAATCACATTTAAATACCATACAATCACAGCTTAATATATGCATCTATTACTGTATCTAGAAACTGCTGTTGAAGGAGGAGTTGCAATAGAGTACAAGGGACCTAGCAGGCTGCTTTTCTGTCTAATTATAATAAAACACCCCCTTCAGTTTCTCTCCAAAATACTATATACTACACAGGTGTATCATGTTCTCTTTTGAAACTCATGAGAGTTCATCAAAACCTTCCTTTTTTTTTCTGTTTCTTTTTTTTGGACAAGGAATCATGTAAGTGGCCATTCAAGCTTTGCAGACATACAAGAATAGGTAATTACACTGGTGGTTATTTTGAACATAGTTTATTTATTAATAAACTAATTAAGGTTAAAATAAAAACAAATAAAATTTGAGGGGAATTGCATACAGAAAAAGCAGCTGGGTTTTGGTCAAAATGCTCAAGAATATCTAATGTTAGCAGACTGAAAGCAATTACGTTGTCAAGGTCTGTTGTAAGTGCTTGTGCTGGGGAAACCATTTCTTATTTTCATTTCAAAAAGTCTCATCTGTCACATTTTCTGCCTTTCTTACAGATACTCAGACTATGAGCTGTGATACAGCTTAGACCTTCAACACTTGCAGTACACTTCTGTGACCTTTTCTTCCCACAATTTGATGAATTAATACAGAGGACAACGCTGCAAAATGAAGTCTTAAGGCAGGCATATCAGGTGATAAAAATAATTCACATCCAAACTGTTACATTACATAACAAGCTTATGTCAAACACACACACACAGATGACTGCTGCTTGGTTTGGTTTTTAAAAAACAACAACAAACCACCACCAAACACCAACAACCAACCTGTTACCTGCAGTGCCAGTCCAGTACCAAAACATTCTACACTTACTCTATAAGAGAATCAGAGATCCAGACATGGGCTGACCTAGAGTCACCTAACTCCCCAGTCCACAGCCAGCAGTAACCAGGTCAGCAGTAATATGCTAGGGCAGTTTTTAAGATATCTGAATTAATAAATATTCATACTGAGGAATGAAAATTGTCACCCAATTAATTTAAGGCCCTAGAAAGGTCTAACTGCATGCTCAAAGCCTTCGCTCTATTTCCATAGCATATTCAGAAAGGGTGCTAACAATTTGTTATGCAAGACAAAATAGTTGGCTCTCCAAAGATTTCTTAGGAGGTCTATCATAAGTCAGTTGCATTTATTTAGCTACCACATTTTCAGGAATGTTCAGCTTACTATCTCCATGATGAATAGCACTATGCATACAAAATACAAAGAAAGGAAATAAATTGCACTGTCCCTGAAGAATTGCTGGCTTTACCAGACAATTAAGAAGTTCTGCTGCTTTTCCTTATGATTAACTGTATATAAAAATATGATCTTTACTATGGTCTTTTTCCATTTAGACTTCTGCAATAGATAACAGAAGATAGAAAAGGACAGAACAGAGCAATCCAAGGAGATGATAATACATATGTGCAATAGCACACAGTGACTTGCCTTGTGTATTCCAAAAAGAAGTTTAAACTACTATACTATTCAGTCAACTACTGTTAACTTCTCCACACAGAGCTCTAAGCAATCACCATACTTCAGGTATACATCCTACTTCACATATCTTTACAAGTAAGGATACTGCTTAAAAGGTAGAACTGGTTTTGTAAAGACTTTTAATAATTAAATTTCTAACAAGGATGTTTGAATTCTTTCCCCAATCATTTTGCATCAGTCTACAATTTGACTGCATTTGGTATGCTGAAGTACAGCTTGTAGATTTGCCCACAATGAACACACCAGTGGAATAGGGCAGAAAGGCCCATGTCTGAAACAGGAGGCAGAAATACTTGGCCTGCAGCCTTTTTCCATTTCTCTAGAAGGGATTTCCTGAGAATCCAGAATTCACTTAAATCAAACCTTCGGAAATTCAATTTCTAGCAATACCTCAGCTCATATGAAAACTAAAAGAAAGAGCTGATTGGGAGAAGAGGTGCAAATGAGGTCAATAAAACAAACTTGGAACATAAAATACTCTGAAAGACTACTATTTGAACAGTATACATTGTATACAAGTTCCACGAAATGCTTAGATCTTTGCAGTTTTCCTGTTGAAAAGAAAACCCTTCATATCCAGATTTTAGCAATTCAGGTTGTTGGAGGTTACTTCTTTACAAAAAAGATATCGCTGCAAAATGCAGCGCACGCACTACAGCAGGGAATAAGACATTGTCATCATTATTGACTAGTTCCTTGCTTCGGGGAAGACACTTGAAATTCTTCAAGTATTACTTAAATTGGAGACAAAAAGACACCTTAATTGTACATACACTGCAACATAAGACTTTAAAATCTCTAAATGTAAGCATCTACGTAGCTGGAGGTATGCATTATTTAACCACAACAATAACTCTCATTAAAACGTAACTCAATTTTTCAGCCTTCTCCAAACATCTGCTTCACATGGTATCTGTTTTTGTAATTACAATAAAAAATTTTCTCTAGCAATGCTCCTTCAGCTGCAAAAACAGCAGGTTTGGAGGATTTCCTCATAGCTTTGACAAACTAAACTTTATTGCAACAGCATTAGTAGGTCGTGTTTCTTTCATTATTTAAAAATATTACTATAAAAGTTAATGGCACAACACTTGATTATCATAATGTTATCATTTGAAACAAGCCTTTTTCTTAAAACTCTGGCAAGCATGTTTTTACAAACAACTTTTTCCCCCCAATACTGTAAAATTAATCCATGACAACTGTAGTCTGAAAACTGTACATATACCAAGGATGCATATGATATGTGTCAAAGTACCAAAACATTTGCAGCAGTTTTTTAATGCTTGATGACAAAATTATTTGAAAGGAATTTAATACTTTGGAAAGTGACTTTATAAGCAATTATTACAGGTTCTTGTACCAACTCTTCAGATTAGCACTTTTGCCATCTCGATGAAGTTTAAGACAAAATACAGTGCTGATCCTGTGACTAATGAAAGCCACTGCATGTCCATTGTGGAAGATTCCAGAAGATACAGACAGGGCTGCTTTATTCCCCCAAAACAGATCTACAGCAGAGGTTTTGTCTGCCACACCTTATCTCATATCATCTCGGAAGGCTTCGGAAAACTTAATGGCATGGGTTAGCCAGCCAGAATAGGAACATAAATTAAGTTAATCACAACTATTTGAAACTCACAAGACAAAGATTCACTTATTGAATTATTTCATATGAGCAAATATCACACAGGACCCATCATAATAAGCAAGTACAAAAAGCCTTCATCTTTACTCTAGAGAAGGTCACTACAAAACATAAATAATATTTCCTTCACGCATTCATTTTGATTATTCTGATCTGTAATAGAGTAACAGATAAATATCCGAGATCAAAACAGCCACTGTCATCCTTTAAATTTTATTGAAAGCTGTCAATAAAAAAATTTCAGTTCATATTTTTAAATATTATCAGCCATCAACTATTTTCCTCTTGGTAATTAAATCAGCAGTTTGGATATTACCCTTAGACAGAGATTCTGGACATTCACTGGCACAAGAATTTGCATGCATTTGCAAGTCATTATCTCCAGAGTGGAAATGGCTGGTCTTAAACAGGTATTTGAGAACGATCCTTCAAGGATACACTTCCCTGAGAAACATTCTTTCCCTGTGAAGGTTTAAAAGCATAGTTATGTGAATCACAATGAGAAAAAAACAGAAACTGCTACCACTCAACAGACTGTTCAACGCCACGATTCCATTTTGCAAGTCCGACTCACGGGCAATAGTCTGCTAATTGCTACAGGACGCCGGACAAAATGGCTTTATCACCACTTGCAAGCTCAACAGTGAATTTTACAGGGCCCTCTCACAGTCAAATTATTGTTCAACATGGCACAAAATGCACAGGGCTTTGCATTTTTTAAATTATATTGTGTGTTACTCGGCAAAAATTGACTTCAACTCAATATATGGTGTGTGTTGGAATGACTTGTGGCCTCAGTACACAAGTATATCACTGGAAGGCAGCCTTTGTCTGTCAATTCTGGTTAATGGTCTATTTCTTTCTGCTAAGAATAAAAACCTAACTGCACCATTTATGCTACAGAGTTGATGGGATAAGTGTATTAAATGTTGATTCTCAACCACACGGTTCATATTAAAATTACATGTCCCCTCTTTCAATTGAGGGAACATTAAAAACCATCCAGATGACATTTTGCCAGAAAAGAAAAAAGAAAATAACCAATAAAAAAACCCTCAAAGTCAAGCAGGGAAAAAAAAAAAAACAACAACCGACCATAAACAAAACCCAAAACAATTATTTTAGAGATAAGGTCTGCTGTATTGCCCTTCCAGTGCTGAATAAACCACTGTGAAAGCAGTGGTACTTCGATTATCTTGGGAGAGGATAGTAGAAAGAAAGCTTGCAGACTAAAGAAAGGCGAGAGTAAATATGGTCTTGAAAAAAGTATTTAATTGACTCAGACTTTGTCCATTTAGGACACAGCAGTGGCATTTCAGGCAGTTCTGACAAGTGGAGGAGAGGCAGAAAGAGACACTTTGATCTGTCCTTCATGGCTAGCTAGAATCCTAAACCACTTCTCTGTCTCCAGATAGGGTTCCTTTCCAGAAAAAAAAGACAACATAACCCAAGATGACATTTAGAGATCACCCCCACAGGCCACTGAATCCCTTCCTGCAACTACAGCTGTTTAAAATTGGAGTTAAACTGGTTAATGATGGGAGAGTCATTACTGCTGGGAGAACACAATGTAGAGATTTTCCTTTTATCACAAGCTTGTAACACAAAGCCAGAACTCTGCATGTTTACAAGAAATTTCATTAGTTACACAAAATATTTTATCTTATTAAGGTCATTAAGCCAGGGTTTATAAGGTTGGGGTTTTTTAAGTGTTTGGGGATTCCTACAGAACAAAGCAAAGGATTTGTTGGGCACTCTGTCCATGTAGTTTTTGCTGATTTTAATCAGTTCTTACAAAACACATCTATTCAAGTGCTGAAGAAGAGCCTGCTAACCTCTCAGCAGAGACTTGAATTTCCCTGATGTGACCCCCGCAAACATTATTCCCTCCACTCCTTGACAGGTACACCCCAGCAGCTGTTTCTCCCCCCATATTGTGCATCATGCTGTATTTTCCTCTTACTACCTTTATTAAACCAACACAAAACCAGAAACCCTCTTCAAATGGAGAACAAAGCCTATGGCAGACTCAGTTGAAGAGTAAACCCACTGGTTCTCCCCTTTCCTTCTAGGAGTCATTCGGCAAAATTATTTTTTAATTGTTCTCTTTTTGCAACCATCAGCTCTTTCTTGTCGTGGTGGGAAACCAAATGTCCAATACGTCTTGAATTTCCTCAGATTACTGTTAGAGTAACAAAGCACCCAGCTTAGCAAGAAATTCTCACTTGGCTCTTGCTAAATGCCTCAGCTTTCTTTTTCTACCAGACCACACAGCTGATAGAGGAAGGTTGGACCAAGACAAAACACATATCTCAGAAATATTTACCTGGATTTAGCCAATTGTAATCTAGACCAGAAGTGACCCAAAATGTCTACACAATGGAACAAAAAAATTCTTATCATCTACATTGTAGCTGTGCAGCCCAGCTGAACTGATCCTGACTGTGGAAAAGGATAGGAAACACACATGAAAGGAAACATCCACATGGCTATGGGACTAAAACATCAATGACCAGAAATCAACAGACTCATATCTACATTGGATGAAAGTTTCCCGTCAGTATCTTTTAGAGGAAAACTTGAGTTTTGATGCAAGTGAAATACATGAAGTGTTTGATAAAAGAAATTGAAATATAAAGCTGACTGATTTTTTTCCAAATGAAAGTAGTTTCAGCACACTGCCATTTTTATTTTCTTTTTAACACCACTTGAAATTGACTGCACATCTTATAATCCTTGCAAAATGAGCTCCATCAATTCCTTCATCCCTACCTTTAATTGGTAAATATGGTACCATCTGGGCTATAGAAATAGCTGAGGCAAGCACAGTAGGAGTGAACGTTCCCAGCACTCAACTGCCTTGAAATGTGCTCTGTTCTCTGAGCACTTTGGACCCAAGCAGTTAAGAAAGCAGCAGAGGTAATATTCATTATTTCTTTCTACTACACTGTTTCCCAGAACACATCTGGGAAGTTGATGTCACCCACAAGAACAAGAGGTAGCAATTGTAAAAGCCCTCCCAACTGCTTATAGAGCATTTCATCAGTCTCATCACCCAGATCAGGCAGTGTGTAACAAACTTCACCACAGTATCTGCCTTGTTAGTTTTCCTCTTCTTACCCATAAACACTCAACACTGTCATCTCCATCACTAACATTCACATCCCTCCCTGACATATAAAGCCACCCCACTGCCTCACCTTCCTTGCTTGTGCCTTCTGAGAAGTTGGGAGCCATCAACTGCAGCACTCCATGAGACATCCCACCATGTTTCCATGATGTCAGCTCTATTATAGTTCCACTGCACGATGGCCTCCAGTTCCTCCTGCTTGCTGCCCATGCTGCATGCATTGACAGAGATGCATTTCAGCTGGGCTAATGATCCTGCCACCTTCTCGGAAGGAGAAGGTCTAATTGCCACCAGCTGGTTCTCAGATGCCTCAATAATGAGCAGCCTAACAACAGTTGTGTGTTTGCTGCCACATGGATCATCATCCCTCACCTCCACTGAGGCAGCAGACTGCAAGGCATCACTACCACACTGCCCGACAGCTACTGGCAGGCTCCTCTCTAGCAAGCCCAGTTTTATCCCTGTCCCCCTCCGAGCCTAGTTTAAAGACCTTCCAATGAGCCCCACTGGCTCTTGCCCCAGGATCCTTTTCCCCTTTCTGAAAGAGGCTCCTCTCTGTTGCCAGCAGGTCTGGGGGCTTGTAAAGCAGCCCATGCTCAAAGGGGAAAAACAAGCAAAACCAAACCACAACCACCAAAACCAAAATTTCCACCAGTGTCAGCAGCCTCTGAGCCACGTGTTCATCAGGTGTGTGTTCCTGTTCCTTTCAGTCCTCTTCCTGACACTGAAGGGGTTGAGGAAAACATGACCTGTGTTCCCAATCCTTCAACCAATCACCCCAGTGCCCCGAAGTCCTTTTTAACCACTTTTGGATTTCTGTCCACAACTCATCACTGCCAAGCAGCATAACCAGTGGCAGGTAATAACCAGAGGGTCAAACCAGAGCAGGCAGCTCCCTGGTGATGTCTCTACCCACGTCCCAGGGAGGCAGCACTTCCCTGCAGCAGGGATTCAGTCAGCACACGGAGGGAGCCTCTGATCCCGCAGGTCTATGCGGGAGCTGCCGCTGGGTCCCCCCATTCCCTCTGCCAGCAGCTCTCGGCCGGGCGGTGACCACGGCCGAGCTCTCTTCTGGCCGGACCACGACCTCCCGTGCCGTTCAGCTCCCAGAGCAGACGCGGGACCCGTCACCACCAGCGGAACTCACCTCGCGCCCTGGCGGAGCTCTCCGCGCCGCGGCCGCGCATCCTTCGCTAAACGGCCCCAGAGCGTCCCGAGGCCGCACCCGGCACGTGCCCGCGGCTCCGCAGGTGAGAGCCCCGCCCCGCCCCGCCCGCTCTTTTATGGCAGGGAG
>JANHFX010026140.1:0-37738 GCA_027560015.1 Chloroceryle amazona
ATTTGCCTCTTCTGGAAAAAACACCTTTGCTCTAAAATATTTCTGGGCATGGATAGGAGGTATCTTATATAGTTTACTTGGTTTGCTGCTAGGTATCTGAAGAATTTAGAACTTTTCATATTTTTCAGCAAAGACTACAGTAGGCATCTATTACAAATAAATTAAAGAACAATTCAGGTTACCTTCTCTGAGATACTGAAAACATTATATAGAACATCTCTATTACTAAAATGGCAAAGCATATTAAGAACTTCCATTAGCCATAATAAGGAAAAATATAAAACATGCCAATTCAAATTTTAGTTCAAGTTCTCCAAAATTTCCCATGATATAAAGTGGTTTCAGAACAAGAAGTTTTGTTTGTATTAAGTTACATGTTTAAATCTCTTTGAAGTTCCATTCAACAAAAGTAAAGTTTTAAAATTAAATACATGCTGAAGAACTCTCTCCTTAGTCAGGTCCTTTTTGGGTTGGTGTTTTGGTTTGGTTTGTTGGGTTTTTTTTGTTTGTTTTTGTTTGGTTTGGTTGTGTTTTTTTTGTTGTTTTATTTTGTTTTGTTTTTTCCCAAGGGTGTACATTTACAAAATTAAGGATTAATTCACAAATCCTGGCTTAATCAGGGCCACCTGTCTGTCCTCTAGCCTTTTCCTCAGAAAATATCTTTTTGAGAGAATATGCTCCCAGTCTTTGACTGATATACAACAGTAGTTTGCATCTGCAAAAATCTGACAGATAAGTCTGATGTGGATGAAGCCTATATACGTGAGTGTCTTAACACAAATAGGAAGAATCAGAGAGGGGAAGATTATGTCAGGAAAACAAACTGGAAGTGCCATACCCACAGACTATTGAACTGGATTGTTACCAAGGATGAGGGAGATTTTATCCTTTATTTTATTCCAGGACCCTTGAGCAGACTTAGAACAAACTCCAGGCTGTTAATCAGAAGACAGTTGATGGTGCTAGTAGAAAGACTTACTACTCCTTCTGCAAACTATTGTCAAGGTTTCAGTCACTCCTTATTTTGCTGCAGGTTACCTTGAATTGCAGCTCTAACTTGTCAACTTCCCCCTTCACTGAGAAGAAAAGCCCAGTAGAATTGTACTTCAAGTACCTAAATGTAGGTAATGTGGTGTTTAGTCTTAAGAGTTTTTATGTCATTTCATGATTTAAACATGAGATAATAATGCCTATCATTTGTCTTCCAGAACGTCAGAAAAATGTAAGGTTTTATAAACTCTGAGTAGTTACTCTAAAGTCTGTAGTACTTGTATATGGAAGCATATGAATTACTTTGTAAAATACAAATTCTTTTCTATGCCATTTCATTGATAGAAACACAGTAGATAACACATCATTCACTTTAATATTGTTTACTACAGCTTCTACTGAATCAACATTAGACAGCTTTACAGATGAAAATGTTTCCCCCTTGTTTTCTTCAGTAAGAAAGGGTGATAATCATTTGACCAATATCAAAGGAAAAAAAAATACATATATATGTATATGTATAAAATACTTCTATCTTCCAAGCTAAATATTCATAAATGGTGCATCTATGCTATATTATAAAATATATTTTATTAAAGACACAAGAAGGATGGAACCACCTTATTTCAAAGGATCTGGAACACAATTTACCTAACAATGTGAAGTAGCATAGACATAGTAACCTGCATGGTGCTTTTAACAGTACAGCAAAGATGTTAAAAGTGTTAGCAGTTCCTCTTACTGATACATGCAAAGACTTAACACTGTGCATTGTCATTTTTGTATGTTTAAATCCTAGAGATTGAAGATTCAAGTCAAAACCACAGATTTTTGTGTTCCAGGGTATGATTTATTGACATTGCAATTGAATTATTCAAATCACTCAGTAGTAGTGGAATTATGTAGTCTCAAAAAAGCTGAAAGCAATCGAAAATTCTAAAAGAAAAGTGTCAGGTATTCAAAACATAGTTGTTCAGTGAAATGATGAACTTGAATGCATGTGGAAAAATCAGTAGTGTTTCAAATATAAAATAACAAATTATTGATAAATATAAGACCTGATTCACAGTTTGGAACAAAGCCTACATTTAATCAATAGCAGCATTTAATTTTCAAAAATTTCACTAATTTTGAAATCCAGAAGAGCTTATGAAACATGGAAAATGACAACTAGAAAAAATGTTATCCATTTAAATTACAGTTTTATGAAAAATGGCTTACATGCTTTTTGAATTACTTCAGTTAATGCTCCTTTCAAAGACTGAACATGTGGTTGTATTTTAATGTTCAATAATTTTCACGAATTTGGTAACTTTCCTGACAGTATTCAAAGCAGATAGGCACCTACATCCCAGTCCATTGAGATGAGAATTTAGCCTTTGATCTGCACACAGTTTCCACCACAAGTCTTCCTATTTACCTATCCCAAACCGAACAGTGCTATAAGTGTAAAGTCTTACGCAGTGTGAAATAGGGAATTTGCAGACATGGATGTTCTGAGTTCAAAACTACTTAAGCTATTTAGTAAGAAAAAAGAGTTGAGGATGTATCTTCCAGTAACAAGACATTTGATGTTCAATTTTATGTTGAAACTTCATGATATAAACTCATCTCTCATTGCTTTGATCTGTAATATAAGCTATCACTAAAGGAGTTTGAGACTACTGCCAAAGCAGAGATAAACAGAATCTCAGCTTCCATAGTTTTGAGCCAGAATTCCTTGTTCTGATTAGATTATCTATTGGCTACATTTTCTCCTGTTTGTTTCACCTCCTTTTCCATTGCACTGTGGGATTTTTTGTCCATATCCTTCCCCTCCCATTTGTTTGCAAACTTCTCATCCTTCATCATTAACGTAACACAAAAATGTAATGAACAGCTTGCATATAGTCCATTTTTCAATATTGTTCTCAAAGTTTCAACATGTGTGCTTGAATTCACTTTTTATCATAAAAATCATGATCTCTCTCATGTTTTGATGGACGCAACAAAACTAAAAGTGGTTTTATAATTCTATCGCAGCTGTCCACATGATATCCCACAAACACCCCTCTGTGGTTGACAAAGGCTTCTTCCAGATTACACTGATAGCTGAGAACTGAAACCTGAATGCTTTTCCATTAGTTTTACATATTGTTGCTGTGTTACAGTAACTGTCTGTCATATGCTAGGAGGTGCTCTCTGGAGGGGCAAGGTGTCTTGTCAAGGCATCTAGATAGATTGGGGCATTAGGCCATTAACGGGATGAATTTAACAGGAACAAATGCTGGATTCTGCATGTAAGAGAGTAATGCAGGGCACAAGTATAAATTGTGAGAGCAGTGGCTGGGAAGCGGCCCTGCGGAAAGGGCTCTGGGGGTGCTGGTTGACAGCAGGCTCACTAGGAGTCAGCAGTGTGCCCTGGCAGCCAGGAAGGCAAACAGCACCCTGAGGTGCATCAAACACAGCATAACCAGTCAGTCAGAAGAGGGGATTATTCTGCTGCATTCAGCATCAATGTGTCCTAATCTTGAGTACTGTGAACAGATCTGAGCCCCACAGTTTAGGAAGGATGTGAAGATCCTTGAATGCATCCAGCAGAGGATAACAAAGCTGGTGAAAGGGCTGAAAGAAATGTCCTATGAGGAGTGGCTAAGAACTCCGGGTTTTTTACCAGACCGATAAGATCAAATACCATCCCTCTGCCCGCTCTGCTCTGACTTCAGCAGTTCCCCTGGCTCTCCCAGAGGCAGTATTACTCACTGAGAATACTTGCTCCCTCTCACTAAAAACAGGCCTGCAGAATGGTGCCTAAAACTGTGATATTTTTGTCCCCTAAACCACCTGAATCCACAGTATTTTTTTTTTCCCCAAAAAAATGTGAGTAAAAGTTAAAAAAATAATCATTCAGAGAAAGAAAGGGATTTCTGAATGTTCATGTAGAATTTATTTTTCAGAATTTCTTATAACAGAAAAAGTGTTTTGTGAATGGCATCTCATTTCAAGGATTATATGTCTGTTGAAAAAAATCTGGTTGCCTGTGAGGAGAGAAAAAGAACCTACAATTTGCCATGCAACATAAGAAAGTATCTTGCTTTTGGCAGTAACTAGTAGTTGATGTTTAAGAGGAAGGCAAAAGTCCCAGCGAATGCCTCCAGCCAAGTGTTAAATGCTGCAGACTGGGATAAGAGGTGGAAGGAAATGTGTCTGCTGACCTTTGCAGAAATCAGCACTCACCTCAATGCATAGAAACATGAGAAATGAAGTATAAGCTACAACTATTAATAATATGAATGCTTGATTTTTCAATCTGATGGTTAAAATGAAACTTCAAAATTAAGAAATTATTTTTTCTCAAATGAGTATTTTTTCTGGTATTCTCTGAAAAAGAAAATATCTCCAAAGGAAGTGTCATTGGAACAATAAACAGTTATATGTTCTAAAAATAGCTGTAATGAAAAGCGTCAACTTTTATGAAAATATCCTCTCTCTTTTTAACTATTCAAAATCATAAATATGTGTGACTTCTTGGAAGCTACAGAAATATTGACATTTCTCCTAATGAAGATTCATACAAAAACTTTGCTGTTTATTGAAAATTAATTCAAGGTAGTGTTACATGTTTGAAAAGAGAGAACTAGATGAAATAAGAGATTTCCTAGGGCTTGACTTTATTCATTGAAAGAAACTATTTTCTTTCTAAAGTGCTTCATGTTTCTCCTACAGTTTCTCTCCAATCAGGGAAATAAAGTTATTGTAAATTTCAGGAGAGAAAAGTCCATTAAATTTTTAAAAAGCAGCATGTTATTCCTTTAGAATCCAATTCAAAGTGAACAGATGATGTTTCTGTTAGATTGTTCTATTATTTACAATTGCAGTGAAAGCTCACAAAATATTTTTAAGGGATGTTAAGGATATTCTTAATGTGATGAAGGTAATAAATAGCAAAAGTAAATGAATGGGGGGATGGAGGGATGATTGAAAGGCTTATCTGTTATTAGAAACAGACTTATAAAGCCGATCTTGAAAATTAAACAGATTCTCTAAAACTGTACGCATGTGCATCCAGTTATATACTACTATAATAATTTTTTTTCTGAGACTTTGAGAGAATGGTTTAATGTGTAAGTAAAAATCTGAAAGCCACTTAAAAATGTGTTTATTATAGAAGTCTAAAAAGGCTTTTACAACACAACCATAAAATTGAAAAGTTACTTTTACTAAGCATATCAAAAACAGAGTCCTTATGATTAAGATGTTCACTTTGAAAATACCTATTTGATTCATATTTCAACATCACCATTCTGAAGCTAAAGACAAGGAAATTTTTCTGCATGTATAATTGTCTGAAAGAAGACACTAACTCACTATGCTTAAATAAGAAATAATTACATCTCCAGTATTTCTTGATTGATTAACAGATATTGTTTGTGATTTGAGTTAACCAATAGTGGTAACTTGTAATTGATTAGCTTTATTCCCACTTTATGGCTGCAAATGGGGGATCCTGCATAATGAAGATCACAGAACAGAATGGTTTGGGTTGGAAGGGACCTTTCAAGGCCATCTAGTCCAACCCCTCTGCAGGAAGCACGGACATCTGGAACTAGAGCAGGTTGCTCAGAGCCCCGACCAACCTCACCTGGAATAGTTCCAAGGGTGGGGCATTTACTGCCTTGCTGGGCAACCTGGGCCAGGGTCTCACAACCCTCACTGTAAAAACGTCTTCCTTCTCTCTAGTGTAAAACTCCCTCTTTTTGTTTAAAAGCATCACCCCTTGTCTTATCACAACAGGCCCTGCTAAAAAGTCTGTCCCCATCTTTCTGACAGGCCCCTTGAAGTACTGAAAGGCCACAATAAGGTCTCTCTAAATGATATCGCTAAGCCCCACATCCAATCTTTCCTTAAACACTTCCAAGGATGGTGACTCCACCACCTCCCTGGGAAGTCCATTCCAGTGTCCATCACCCTTTCCGTGAGGAAGTGCTTCCTAAGATCCAACCTAAACCTTCCCTGCTGCAGCTTCAGGCCATGCCCCCTCATCCTGTCACTAGTTGCCTGGGAGAAGAGCTTGACTACAACCTGACTACAACTTCCCTTCAGGTAGTTGTAGAGAGTGACAAGGTCTCCCCTGAGGCTCCTCTTCTCCAGTCTGAACAACCCCAGCTCCCTCAGCCTCTCCTCATAAGACTTTCCCTCCAGTCCCTTCTCCATCCTCGTTGCTCTCTTCTGGACCTGCTCCAGCACCTCAATATCCTTCTTGAAGTGAAGGTCCCAGAACTGCACACAGGACTCGAGCTGAGGCCTCACCAGTGCCCAGTACAGGGGCAGAATTACATCCCTAGACCTGCTGGCCACACTATTTCTGATACAAGCCAAGATGCCATTGGCCTTCTGTGCCACCTGAGCACACTGCTGACTCATGTTCAGCCAGCTGTAAACCAGCACTCCCAGGTCCCTCTCTGCCAGGCTGGCTCTCCAAAAAAAAAAAAAATCTTCATTTCCATTTAACATTGCTCACTAAAACTGTGGTTTGTTTAGATTTAGTTACATAACGTAAATCAACTTTCCACAGTTGTGAGAAAATTCTACTATTGAACGTAGTAAGTGAGGTTAATGAACAAAACTAAATTTTCTTCAATTAATTGATTTTGTCCTAAAGATAAGAACCTATATTTTGCAGGAACATACAAGATAGGTGTGGAAAAGGAAACACAGTAAAAAATACCTGAAAATTCTTTTCCAGATAACATGAGTACATTATGAATCTGAGATTTAATTGGGTAGTTACACTAACAGAGGGAGATATGGAAATTTTTGTTCTCCAGATTTCAGACTGTGTGATATAGCGCACTTAAAAAATTCTTGTGGCTGTTGAAGTTAATACAGAAGCCACTTACTTAGTTTTACCACTTCCATAGAAAAATTAACCAAAGAGAATGTGTACCCAGAATGCATGTGCTTACATGGAGAGCCTGCCATCTTAATGCAAACCCAGTTTAATTGTATTTTGAAACCAAAGCATCAAATTCAAGCCAAAACACCTAGTGACGTGCAGACAAGTGTTCCCTTCAGACAACTGTGCTGTGAAAACAGAAATCTCAAGCAGAGAAAGAAGGCAAGCAGCTGGGGTGAAACTGCCTCTACTTAGCAGAACTCACCAGAGTTCATCTGTCAATGTTGTTAGTTCCCCAAGTAGAGATCAGAAGAAGCAATTAGAATTATTTCCAGATGATTTCTCTTCTCCAATACTATTCCTAATAGTAACTCTGAAACCATGCTTTAAATACTTTTCATCTTTTTACATTTAAAAGATTAAAAGTTGTGCAACTCACCTGAAAATCAGGATCTTTTGTGTCTGTAGAGAAATTCCTGGAGCCAAATTAAAATATACATCACAAGAAGCATGCCTTATATACTGTTAAATAGGAAAAGATACAATGTGAGTATGTCTCCATGTGTCCCTGTGGGGGCACCTAAAAGGAAATGTGTTCACAGCATATCTATTTTATGACCAAGTAATTCACCAGAATAAATCCAGGCCCTCAGATATGTATTTTTTTTTTAATCTGACCTAACTCTTAGTAAAGTGAAGAAACATTTTAATTTTCAATATTTTTATTTTTGGTTTTTGGTTTTTGGTTTTTGGTTTTATTTATTTCTTCAATGGCTCATATGCTTTCTGCTAAGAATATTGTCAGAGATTTCTTGGATGACATACAGTAGAGTATATTTTGATGTTCCACACATCATGTTGCTTCAGTCTACAGCATCTGATGTTACAAGAGATATGAAATATGTCATGACCAAAGAAACTTGATAAAATGTGTCATAATCCAAAGCATTTCTCTGAAACCTGAAAAGACCTTTTCTTCATTATTTACATTCTCAGTGTAACATAGGTTTGTTTTGTTGTGGTTTAGGATTTTTTTTATTTGAAAGGATGTCATTAAAGCAGTGTGAAAAAGTTTACACTGAGGAAAACACTGATACATTTTAAGGGAGAAAAGTCCCAAATACTAACAAAGACATTGATATGATTCTAAGAAAATGGGAGTTTATCAGCAAAATGTGGGATAGAAACTAAGAAACAGAGATGGATCAATGAATTAATGTGTAAATACCATCCACCACAGTTTAAAAATGGTTAATAGAAAAAAATACTATTTGAACAGCTGTTAATCTGACTGTAAAACCAACTAATCTATGTTAATGGCCTCTGTGAAAACAGTACAGCACCCATACATATGTGTGCGCACACATACGTGTATATCTACACTACAAATAAAATTTCTAAATCCTTAAATGGTTAACTAAAATGAATTTAAAAAAAAGCAGAAGAAAAGGAAGAAAGGTGGAGAATTTTATATGAAGAAGAGCAGAACAAATGAGAGTATCAGGATTCAGTAGAGACATAAATTATTGTGACCCAAGAAACACAAGACTTGCTTCTGTTTTGGGATGATTAGCAGAGATTGAATAAACAATCATGGCCAATATTGTTCAATGGTGATTGTACCTCAAAACACTTAGAAATGGACCTAAAAATATATATGTTAAAATGATTCTATCTCCATTTACTATATAGTCTTTATACTTTGTCATAGAAATATCATCATGTCTAGGAACTGCTTCTTAAGATTCTTGATATTTTGGTTCAGATATATGAATATTTATATATAAATTCAATCAGAAAAATTTTTTCTATATATGTTTGTACAATGTGTTTAAACCATTACAATATGGAATAGAATTTAGGAGAAACAAGCTGTTTAAGGAACTAAGTTTACAGTGTTTGAGAGTCAAATCATATATATATATTTCCAGTTATGTTTATTGTGTTACAGTATTCTGGTGGGAAAACATTGTATTTACTAAAAAACAGGTCTTTCTGAACTATTGTTAGTTCAGAAGTCATGTGATTAGTATTCATCTTTAAATAGTAAAATTAATGTTCCAAATCAGAAACCAAGATAACAGTTATTAGAGGTAACTATGTCATCTTGGAAAATTAGCTAAATTTCATGGATTTCTTTCATCCTTCCTTTTATTTTTCACTCCCTGTCTCTGACACCTAACTAAGGGAAGATTTTCGTACTAAAAATATTTATCACGATGTAATTAAGTCACAGTACAAACTGATGAATTCTTAACTTCACAAATACAGTCATTGAGTATTTCATCTACTTTTTAAAGGCACATCATTCACTGATGTATCAGTGTAAAATCAATAAATTCTACTAATATTTCCAGTAGGCCTGCAAGTGCTGTGCTGTTGCTGGATAACCAGGCTAACAACTTATTTTTTCACACAGTTATCATAACAATATTCTTAAGAGTACATAATTCATATATTACTTTTATACTGGGTGGCTGAGGACATAAACAGAAAGATAACATGGCCAGAGAATAAGACACAAAAGACAAAAAGCGTTACACAGAGAGACAAAGCCAGTTCCTCTGAGAAAAGACTGAACAAAGTATTTTGGGGCTGATGAGCATCAGGAAGGAGCATTGAGATGCAAGAAATTAAATTATCTCCACTAGCTGATGTCTGCTGCTTTAACACTTGGTATATTCTTTGTAATTAAAGAATACGTCAGTCTTTGTTAGAGAAAACTGAACATTTGGAGTGCATTTTCAGTCAATAAGGATGCAGAAATGAAACAGTGACTGAAATGAATAAACAGATTATATTGAGTTTTATGTATTCAAAAGGTGGTTAGTGGTTTTTTCCCATCAGTGCAAAACTATGGGGGTGAAATTAATAAAAAAAAAAAAGTAGTAACGATGAAAGAAAGATAGCATTCTGAAGAGTAGTCTTTGTGGTATTAAAGTTTATACTCACAATTCAGAGCATAACTAAAAAAGCAGTCTTGGATTTTTGTACCTATGAATTAATAAATGATATTTTCTTTTCACCGGTAGAATCCACCCAGTCCAGTAGATGAGAACCTGGCTTAAAATATCATTATCTGTAGCAATATTATATATTGTCTCTCCTGTTTGGAACACATTTATTGCTTACTCTGAAATAAGAAAAATACAAAACTCAAGAAAGCTATGACAATAATTTCAACCGCTTTAAGCTGCTTCTTCAAGAACGAATGAGGAAAATGGTAGATTTAAGTCTCATTCCTCAGTGAATAGTTCAAGTAGAATCAGATAACACATTAGCAGGTGTGTCATAACACACTGAGCAGAAAAAGAAGGAACAGAATAAAAAAAAAAATCAGATATCAGGAACACATGGTTTTCTATTGTTTTGTATTTATATAAATATTTAGTTGAGTGACAGTTACAAACATTATAAGGTTGTGGGTGAAAAAATTGTACTTAAACAAATCATTCTAAAATCAGCTCTTCTTAATTTGTAATATTGTTAGCCTGTAATTTCTTACCAGATTATATTAAATATTTTATCCTACATCATTAATCTACTTTTCAACATTTACAAAATTCTAATGCATCTAATTGCTTTAATTTATTGGAAATCTGTTGAAATGAAAGAGGCACTTTAATAATGTTCTGCATATTGTTTTCAAAACTGTAATCATGAAAGTGAAAACAATATCAAATCCAATATTACTCATTCATACTTTCTTGTTTTGCTGTTGTTTTTAAGTCATTTAAAGTATTAAAATTTTACTTAGGAATTTAATTATAATGTAATTTGATGCTCATGGTAATAGCACACTGTATGGAACTTGATTTCCTTAACACTTCAAAAACAGAATGATTCATGTTTCTATTAGCCAATATTTTTATCACAGTATCTCTCTATATTTTATTTATTTATTTATTTATTAAGTTGCTCAGACATATTTTTTCAAATTACATATTTTGATACTAGTAGTAAGTATGTTGAGAAAATTACATTTATATTATATTAATGCCTGATCTTGATACCTCTGAGGTTTTGTACTGAACTAATTGGAACTTGAATGAGATCCTTCCAATAAACTCTATAAAGCACCTTTTGTGAAGCAATGTTATTTTCTTTACAAAAACTGTGAATATCTCACACAATATCAAACTGGTGATGATGAAGAGAGATCTACTTTGGATCTAGGTCAATAATCCAACTTTTTGCATTCCTATTCTACCAAGAAAAGCTATATGGTAAAGAAGCCCTTTGTAAACAAGAAAATACAGCTTTCAGGCTTAAGTGGTAAAAGGCAGGAAGCTGTACTACTTGAGTTTTCCATGAGATATTCAGTCTGAGGTGTAGATGAGATAATAGTATTAGCTTCAAATAGCAAGTTGTACAGACTTTGCTGTGTTTTTAAAACCCTGTTAGACTGTATAGGTGAAGGGAAGAGGGGGCATGCCTCTCATGAAGACTATAAAAATGTAGCAAAGCTATGCAGGGAGAACATCAGGAGAGACAAAGCGCAGCTAGAGCTCAACCTAGCTACAGCTGTTAAAGATAATTTAAAAAGTTTCTATAAATTCACTAACAACAAAAGACGGATGAGGGAAAATCTCCCTCCTTTATTGGATGGAGAGTGAAACATAGTAAAAAAGGATGAGGAAAAGTCTGAGGTGCTCAAAGCCTACTTTGCCTCAGTCTTTAGCAGTGGAACTGTTTGTTCCCTGGACATCCAGCCTCGTAAACTAGAAGACATGAAGGGGAAGCAGAATGAGGTCATCACAATTAAAGAGGAAGTGGTCAGAGACCAGCTACACCACTTGGATGCACACAAGTCTTTGGGACTGAATGGGTTACACCCAAGCACATCTACCGACTGGAAGAGTTGGTAGATGTTCTCGCCAAGCCACTTTCCATAATTTATCTGGTCATGGTGTCATGGTTTAGGGTCAGGGAGGCCCTTTAGCCCTATAAATCTCTGTTAACCCTCCTCCCTCCCCAAAGGGGAAGAGAATGGGAATAAGGGAGAGAGACTTAGTGATTAGAAAAGGAAACTAGATGAGCTTTAATGATAATAATAAAAAAATAGAATATGTACAAATATATACAAAACCAGTATCGAACACAACCCCCCTGATGGTAATTACATCACCGTCACCACTGATGCTGTGGAGCAGGCACTGGGGGAGTCCCGGACTGGGCACAGCAGCAGACGGGAGATGTGTTCAGGAGCTGGATTCTGGTACCAGATTTGGAAACACACTGACTGGGATAGAAAGCAGAAGGAACCAAAAGAGGACCTGAGCCAAGCTAAGCAAAACTGGCAAAGAAGTCCAAGAGGGAAGAAGAGCCCGGGAACCCCCAGAAAGAGAGCGAGCAAGTGAGCAAGCAAGCTAGCAAGCAAACAAAACTAGCAAGCTAAAAAAAAAACCCCATAGACTCTCCAGATCCCTCTGCTTTATACCAAATATGACGTATATGGGATGGAATCCCTCATTGGTCAGTTTGGGGTCACCTGCCCTGTCCGCTTCTCCCTGCAGGTGCGGCCTTTCACTTTCCTGCAGCCCCAATGTGGTTCACAAGATCCAGCAGTGGCCTTGGTCTGCACACCAATCTTTGGTAGTAACTCTAAACACGGGTGTTATCACTGATTGCAGCAGACACTGTCTGTGAAAACAGGCTGCTAACTTCAGAAAGTGCAGTTAGTTGGAAGTACTGAACTGAAAAGTGAAATCACTGAACAGAATTAGTTCTGTTCTCACTCGAACCAGGACACATGATTAACTGGGGAGGTCCCAATGAACTGGAGGGTAGCAAATGTAACACCCATCTACAAGAAAGGCTGAAAGGAGAATCCAGGGAACTATGGATCTGTCAGTCTGACCTCGACACCAGAGAAGGTCATGGAGCAGATCATCTCGAATGCCATTACAAGCCATATAATGGACAACCAAAGGATAAGGCCTAGTCAGCATGGGTTTATTGAAAGGCGGGTCCTGACTGATGAATCTAGCCTTCTATGACAAGGTGACCCTGTTATTGGACGAGGGAAAGGCTGTGGATATTGTCTACCTAGACTTTCAAAAAGCATTTGACACTGTTCGCCATAGAATTCTCATAGAAAATCTGGCTGCTCATGGCCTGGAAGAGAGTACAATCTGCTGGATGAAGCACTGGCTGGATGGACGGTTCCAAAGTGTGGTGGTCAATGTGGTTATATCCAGCTGGTGGCCGGTCACACGTGATGTTCCTCAGGGCTCAGTGTTGGGACCATTTCTGTTTAACATCTTTATTGATGATCTCGATAAGAACACAGAGTGTATCATCAGTAAGTTCCCAGATGACACCAAGTTAAGCAGGAGTGTCAATCTGCATGAGGATAGGGAGATCCTACAGAACTTGGATAGATTGAATCAATGGGCAATGTTAATGGGATAAGCTTCAACAAGGCCAGGTGCCAGGTCCTGCACTTGGGTCACAACAACCCCATCACTACAGGCTTGGGGAAGTGTGGCTGGAGACTTGTCTGGAAGAAAAGGATTTGGGGGTTCTAATTGACAAGTGTCTGAATATGAGCCAGCAGTGTGCCCAGGTGACCAAGAAAGCCAATGGCATCACATCCTGGCTTGTATTAGAAATACTGTGACCAGCAGTATTGGGGAGGTGATTATCCCCCTGTACTCAGCACTGGTCAGGCCATACCTTGAGTATTGTGTCCAGTTTTGGGCACCTCAATACAAGAGAGATATCAAGGTGCTGTAGCAAGTGCAGAGGAGGGCAATAAGGCTGGTGAAGGGCCTGGAGAATAAATCTTCTGAAGAACGATTGAAGGAGCTGGGACTGCTTAGTTTGAGGAAGAGAAAGATAAGGAGAGACCTTATTACTCTCTACAGCTACTTGAAAGGACATTGTAGAGAGGTTGGTGCTGGTCTCTTCTCACGGGTAATTAGTGATAGACCAAGGGGAATGGCTTTAAACTGCAACAGGGTAGGTTTAGACTAGACATTAGGAAAAACTTGTTCACAGAAAGTGTAGTCAGACACTGGTATAGGCTGCCCAGGGAGGTGATTGAGTCACCATCCCTAGATGTGTTTAAGGGTGGTTTGGATGTGGTGTTGGGGGCTGTAATGTAGGGGAGAACATTGTAGAGTAGGGCTGATGGTTGGACTTGATGATCCCAAGGGTCTTTTCCAACCTGAATGTTTCTGTTATTCTGTGGCTAAACAGAACAGCTAAATTAAAGAGGGTCAAGAAACAGTCCCAAGGTCAAGTGGTACAGATAAATTCAGGCATACTGCTTTGGACAAGCTCCCTCTAAAAAAGACAGGCCTTATTTGCACTACATTTATTCATGTTTCTAAGTCTCCTTTGGCCCTGGGGCAAAAGACATCTCTATTCTTTTTTATCAATTTAAAGTTCTTAAGATAACATCATAGATTATTAGAAGGGTGACTATATTCCTGTGATCTGGAAATGTATGTTATTTCCATTGAAATTTCATACAGTTGTATCAGTGTACTGGCAAACAGTGGGCTTGAGGGGAAGGGATAAACCTTCTATAGTCCCACTCCTGTTGTTTTTTGGTATGAGATTCCTTAATGAACTGTTTCACTGACTCTGTCCTGGCTTTGCCTTGCAAAGAGCTAGTTGTAAGGGTCCAAACATGATTAGTATGAGTAAATAATTGAGCTATCTGTCAAGGGCACAGTATTCCTTCTTAATGTCTCACAGGCTGCTGGAGATCCTCCTGTTCTCATGTGTCTAGAGTGCACAACTTTCCCAAGAGATTAGTGAAAGTCACCGAAGTGACTGCACATGACTGGTTTTTCCTCTCTTAGGACATTTCCACAGTGTAATCTACCTGAGGGCCAGCTGTGTGCAGATCATTGCATATCTTAGTTTTCCACCCCTCACTGCTCTGGTTCAACAGGAGTTGAAAACTATTATTACATACCAACAAAGCACTTTCATATTCTGCAGTTTCTGAGATGTTTTATTTTTTTCATCCATTTCAGACAATGTATTTCTCAAATTTGTTTTTATTCTGTTCCATTTTTTTCATTCTTTTGTTACCATGAAGCTAGTTTTTAAAAATAACAAAAAAATACACTAATTTGTTTCTGTGAAGACTGATCATGACATTTACTACCTGCTATAAATAAGCTTCTGTGAGAATCCCAGAAGTACTGTCACAAGTCTGCTGTCATGTTTTATTGGCTAATCAGCAAAGAATTGAAGTCTTGATTGGCTTTATTTGTTGGTTGATTGAAATGGTTAGATAGGAAGTACTGGACAGATTAATTAATTTGTGCTGAAGAATCCAAACTTAATCTAAGGGAGGCTGTCATTTTGATTGATAGCTCTGTAAAAGAAGAGGTGTTTTGAAAAAAAACATTATGAATTGCCACTTTTGTGGCACATTAATACAAAGTTCTTTCTTTTAACTACTTCCATTCTGTTTTCTAATATAAATATCAATGTCAGCATCCAGTAACAACTACCTGAATATTTATGAAGCAAGGGTTAATCAACATCTGAAGGGTATTTAGAGTAAGTCAAATTGTTATTAACAAGTTATATATATATATCTAAATAGATTCAGTTGAACAATAAAGGATTTTTTACCATTGTGAAATTCTGAAATTATGAGTGTCTAAATTGTGATGATTTACATTAACAAGAAGACAAAGTAAAGAGAAGAGTTTCAGTCAGTCATAACTAATATTTTTAATAATATGCGACATCAAGAGCCTTGGAAGAATGAACATTATTCTCATCAAGTTTGGAAAGTCAGGGTTACAGCTCAACTATATTCAAAGCTCACTATTAATTTAACTTAATTGTTACTATTATGCTCTACTTTTGTGTTTTAAGCTACATGTCTGTTACTGTATATGACAAGCACCAAGTTGGAGCCCTTCAGGCAGTTTGACATACTAAGCTCTTTCATTACCCCAGCATATAAATATTTTGTCTGCATTTGAGAGAGGACAAAAAAATAAAACCAGGAATCGTACAAGAGATTTCTTGAATTATTGTTCTATAAATAATAAAACATTTTTCCTTATGTGACAAGAAATAAAATGGAGTTGCAAATTCATAAATTTGTGGAATCAACCACTATAGTCTTTTCTCAGAGGCACTGATTTTATTTATTTATTTATTTATTTATTCAAAGTCTATTTTAAAGTGCTACAAAATAATTTCTTTATCCAAAAGCTCTGAAGCAGTTATTAAAGCAGCTGTTTTCAAAAGTACACAAATCTGCTAAGTTGCAGTTGGGTAACTGTTAAATGTTAAAGCAGTGAATGATCATCATGTAGCAGATGGCCTGGGAATGGGTTAGAAAATGGCAATGTTAATACCACCAGACTGAGATGTTCATTTGTGCCGTGGTATGTGCAGGCTGGGTGAATAATGAAGACTCTGTAATAATTGTGTAAATCCCAACATTATTAAATCAATTCAGCTGGGGTTTCTTAATATATGTGAAGCACTTGATGTACTTTGAGAAACACCTCCTCTTTTTGCTAAAGCTGTTTTCATTAACTCATACTGCTTTATTTGCTGTGACCTCAGTGTTCCTGTTTAGTAATGAGTGGAATAAAAATTAGAAATCCACATTAACTCTCAGTATTAAAGATGGGAAAATATTCCAGAAACTAAGCACTTATCTCACTGTTTTTGCAGGTTGTTCATTGTTTGAATTGTATACCTTCTCTTTTAGATTTTAGAATTAAAATTTCCTGTGAGAGGAATAGGGGAAGGAAAACGACAACCTAGTAAACTGCTAAAAGTTGTTTTAATCAGGTCTAATAAAAGAGTACACAGAATCAACAAGCCCAATAGGTATCTTGCTCAAAGAGCTTATCAAAGCTTGCTGCTTCCTGTGTAATGTTAAAAGGCAGAATAATTTTATATAGTTAGAGGGGACATAGATCAGGAGTAATGCACTTATACACATCAAAGAAGTGACCAAAAAAAATCCCGTGACAGCCTTCAGAGGATGATCACCTGTGATATTGAGGCAAAACACAACCAAAACAAAGCAGAATGTCAGTACACTGTAAACGTGCTACAGGCAATTGCACAGCTTGCAGATTGTCCCTGGAGCCCCGTACCTGGATATGCACAGGTGTTAGAATCCTTTAAAACTGTTACCCACCTACAGGTGTTTACTCCTGTGAAGTGGAAATTCTCTAACCCTCAGCTTTTACCACGGATTAGGTGGAAGCTGAAGGCTATTAATACGGTATTGCTTTTCACCACCATGGGCAATATGCTGTTTTAGCTGTGCCTGATGAGACTTACACTGACATCTGTGCCAGTACTGATAGCAGAAACATGGCCTTCTGGATCAATATGAGGCACCATACATGATTAACAGCCAAGGCAGCTGGAAGCTTCAATTCTGCCAATCCCTGTCTTTGGCTACTACAGATACATTAGGAAAAATAATGCTGGAAACCAAGAATTTATGAGTGTTGTTTTCCTTTTGTAATAGCCCATGCTGAAGTTCTCAGATAAATAAAGCCTTTAAGTGACGACTATTAATAGTTCTGTTTGAGAATACTGGACGAAGGAAAGCACAGATCTAGAGAAGATGCATGTTATACTTATCTGCTAATGAAAATATGAACCAAAAGTATCTTATTATACATAGAAGATGCAATATCTGAGATGGCAGTAAATTCTAATCGTATTTTACTGCTAAATTTCTAAATATCTGCAAGAAAGAGGCAGATTAATATATTCCCTTCCTTAGCTGTGGATCTTCTTGCAGAGTTGAAAGCTCCCACTGAAATTAAGAAGAGAGTTCACACTGATTTTATATAAGTCCCTGCATTTCTGTGAAACAGTTTTCTATCATATACCGGTGAAAAAGTTGAGTATGGATAGAATTAATAGTAAAAAACAAAAAAAAGTCAGATTTTGCTCTCAGTCACATCTCTATAACCCTGCAAAGGTTGTAAATGTTACTTGAAGTGTCACATTCTTGGCTAGGGACAGACTTTGACACTCAGCTTTCAGGATAAAGAGGGACTACAGAGCTCTTTAGGATGTCAACATTTTGCTTACCTCTACAGTACAGAAGCCTATACAAAGTATAATCTGTTTCCAAAGTGGGTTTAGCCAGCCATGGTTAACTAAATTTAAGGATGAGCCTAATTTTATAGAGGTAATAAAGTGATTCTTTCAACAGTACTCTTCCCACTTCCAACTGCTACTGTAGCAAAAAGAGAATGAATTTTATAAAAAAGAAGTTCCACCAGAACATCATTATTCTATGACAATCTTCAAGTGTATTTTCACATTCCTGTGAAAACCTAGCACCAGTACAAGTCTGAGTAGTCCTTGGACTGTCTTATCATAGGGTAAAGAACTGTCCATGGATAAAGCAAGAG
Source organism: Chloroceryle amazona (assembly GCA_027560015.1). Taxonomy (NCBI): domain Eukaryota; kingdom Metazoa; phylum Chordata; class Aves; order Coraciiformes; family Cerylidae; genus Chloroceryle; species Chloroceryle amazona. Next base: position 18,247 of record JANHFX010026140.1, read on the forward strand.
CAAGTGCAAAGATTCATTTTAAAAGTCCTCAGAGTTTGTGTCTGTTATAACTGTGCAGAGTGTGAGCTGTCCTCTCAGGCACATCTGTCACAGAGAGACAGACTATATGGCAATCCATAGCAAGTTTGAACACTAAGGTTTATTTAAGAACCAACAAGAAAATACTTCTCCCCTATTTGACTCTTTTATACACTCTGTTCCCCAAGGAGACCATTGTTGGTCTGGGAAAGCTGGACTGAAAGTCCTGTTGTTTTCAGCTGTTCCAGCTGTTTGCAGTTACAGCTATGTCCCTAGGCCTCCTCCAGAAATGGCTGGTGCATTTCAAAGCATATCTCCTACACAGCACAAAGCTTTCTCAGTCTCAACAGTTTATATGGAGAAGCACAATGCATCATCAGCTTCCCAGCTTTTCTTTTGACAAATACATAGTGCGTATCTCTACATTTTAGAGAGTCCCACGTGTGTAACTTCTGTTCAGTCAGACTGTTATCACAGTTTACAATCAGCCCATACTATCTGGAGCTCACTGTAGTAGGTTGGTGCTTGAGAATTCAAAGGCTTAGTTTGAGACATACATGCACAAACACACACAGACAAATATCTGTAACCCACAAGTAGTCACCACCTAAGGCATTCTTCTTCTACCAAAACACCTGAAATTCTAAAAGAAAACTCAGTTTTTGCACCATATTGGACTTCTGAAAGTGAATAAATGTCTGCCTGTATACCATGTACATACACTTGAAGTGTATATGTCACTGGGAAGCAAAGGTCCTAGTGCAAAACAAGCAACAAGGCAAACTGACATCAGATGCCTCATGGGTAAACATATAGTGACTCATTAAGTAGTTTCAGTTCTTCTAAATCAATTTCTGCTTTCAGTGTGTGTATAAAAACTTGCTTATGAGAAGGGACAATAGAACTGGACCTGCTATGAAAACATTATTCAGATGTGTAGCTTTTATGATCTTCTCTTGAAACTGAAGAAAAAAAAATGGCTAACATATTGATTGAACTTAAAAACACAACCTAACAAACAAACAAAATCACACCCAAAACCAGCATAAAACAACAAAAGAATTTTACTGTTTGTAAAAGCAACCAGCATTTAGTTTCATTTGCTTCATTCATTTTCCCTATTCATCCTGTTTCCAGATCATTAATGAAGACTACAAACAGTCCTAAATTGCACCATTTAGCGAACTCTGTACTTTATATTTCCATGTTTAGAAAACACTGCTTATTTTGTCCAAAAATTATCCAATCTGTACCAGTAGTTTGCCTCTCATTTTCCACATAGCTTTTTATGAGGATTTTCATTGCAGCATTTCTGAACAAGAATAAATTATAACTGTCAATTCCTGTTTACCTACTATTTTGCTGACCAGCTTGACAATATCTTTCTAATAGGTTCAGGCCATATATTTTTCCTTTCCAGAATCGATCCAGGTTCAGTCACATCACAGAAACATAGTAACACAGAATCATAGAATCATCAGATGGTTTGGGTTGGAAGGGACCTTAAAGATCACCTAGTTCCAAACCCCCTGCCATGTGCAGGAACACTTTCCACTAGACCAGGTTGCTCAAAGCCCCCTCTAACTGGGTCTTGAACACATCCAGTGTTGGGGTATCTATAACCTCTCCCGGCAACCTGTTCCAGAGTCTCGTATCTTATGCTCCAGTATTTCAAAGAAAGTTTACAAAGAAATGCAAAATCTTTATATGAAGCTTGTATTTTACTTAAATACGTCAAATAGTAGAGTTTCTATAATGGAGGAACTGCATTACCTGAGTTAGGCAGGCAGTTTAGCTGAATAATGATGCTTTAAATTTTTAAAGTGATTGAAGTCTATATTCACTCAGAATTTGTATGGCTTCAGGATTAATTATTTGTTTCAAACAATTTTTTGAATGCTGTCAGAATGCTCACAGTTAGGTAACGTGTCATTTTGAGAATAAGGTTAAAAATTACCTTTCAGAACTTCTGCATAACATGTATTTAAAAAAAGAAATATTTTTTTTAAGTGGCACAGACATGTAATTCTGCAGTTCCTTCAGACATTTGGGTCGAGCTAGTTGCTGTTGCTTTTTCCTTGAAAGCTGAAAAAAACATCTGAAACAGTTTCATACTCAAATTCTTGTTCTGAATGTCATAGTACAGGTGTTGAAAGTGGAGGAAAAAGGAATTGAGGCCAGGCAGCTTCAGTTCTGAAAAAGTCTGTAAAAGATAATCAAAGGAATTATTTTCAAGTGCATGGGTGATAGCAAGGAGATGAATAGTCAAGAACAAATTGAGTCAAAGAAACATACGTGATAAAGGAACAGGTGTTATGGATAGGAGAAAGTAATAGAAATTCTGTGACTTTAATCTATTAACTCAGGTCTCAAAGAAATTTCCATAAGTAAGCTGTGGGAAAAGATTCTTGATGAAATTTCTGTTGCAGAAAAACTGGTCGGACAGGTCAATCCAGAGAATAAGTTTTTGATGATTCACTTTCAGATAGAAAGATGTGTCAAGCAGCATTCTGAAGATTATGATACCCTTTCATATTTTCATTAGCAATCTTGCTGATGGAATACAAAATTACATTTGCAAATGACACCAAGCTGAATGAGGATATGATGAAGACAGGGTTAGAATTAAAAAAAAAGCCTGAACAAATGTGAGAGATGATTTGGAAAGAGTAAAATTATTTTCTATGAAGGTAAATGCAAGACAATCAACTGCACAAATACAGGCTGGTAGCATTTCTTCAGAAAAGAATCAGGGCTTTTCTGGATCACAGACAGAATGCAAAAACGCAATTCCACACCATTGCAGAGAAATCAAGCTGTGTAGTGAAAGGAATATGAGGATAGTATACTGAGAAGAAATTTCTCCACTCAGCTCAGCTCAGCTGAACTTTAAGTAGAGTTCTCTTCTGAGACTTCTTTCAAAGAAGATGTGAACCAGCCTATGCGGTCCATGCCTGTGACAGAGCAGAGAGAATGATCAAAAAAAAAGGAAGCTATTAAACTTAAATAAAAGAATGCAGCTGAGAGAAGATACAAGAACATATTCAAAGTTACATACAATCAGAATGAAAATTAATAAATCATCTCAATGGTCCACCTTGCATGTTATGACATTTCTAGTAATGGTCAGGAACAGAAAAGATGATACATCCAAATCCTTTTCAAGCTTTAACTATTTTCAACTGATGGACTTCCTGAACTGGAAGATGTTTTCATGTGTTTAATAACTCTCAGAAGACAATGTGCCTAAGAGGATTTTGAATAATTGGTACATTGTTAAAAAATATCTGTTGTGAATAGATGGATAGAAGTGTGAGTAATGGACTTCAATTACACCAACAATTACCTAATTAGATCTTAAAAAGAAATAAATATACCTAGTGGTAGTAGATAATAAACTACATGGGTAGTTTGTCTGTAGAGCTTGTGGAGTCTTCAACATGATAGATCATTAAGAACAGACCAACACCAACCCAGATCAAAATTAAAGCTCTTAATTTATAGGTGAAATTGTATTGAATGAATGCTAATAAAAATGTCTCACTCTGCTTTTCATGACAAAAGGCAAATGTATTTAAACTGCCATAAACAGAATATATATATGTACATAAAGACAAAAAAATGCAAATCATTAATGAAAAGAATTATTTAAATAATACAGTGTGTTGCTCTGAAGGGATGTTCGTGAAATAAATCAATGCCATATCTACAAGGTTACTCTTGTTATCAATATATCCAATAAGTTTTCAAAATGAGGAAAAATACCTACTTTTGAGAAGTCTAGGCTGTGAAGCCAGTCCTGAAGGTCTGAGCTAGAAACAACACTGACTTAATAAAACTGCATTTAATTACAAGTCTTTTCACCCTACATTAAAATTAATCCGTACTTCCTTTGTGTTTCTCCTCTTCTATATAATGTGGGTCCAGATGGTTCTCAAAGACTGTAATTTCTAGGGATTTTGAACATCACATTTGTATTCTGTAATAGAAGTCATTTGATCCTTTATTTGATGTTGGTTCTTGGAAAATCCCTACCTTTAAAAATTCATGAGAGGATTGGAGTGGTAATCTAAGCAGCTGGTCATTTTCCTATTCAGTTCTTTTAAATCTAACAAAAAAAAAAAAGAAAAAAACAAACAACAACAACAACAAAAAACACAGGAAAAAAACAAACAACAACAAAATAATTTTAACAGATTCATAGTTTTCAGGTCCTAATAAAGATAATAGACTGTGAAATTTCATCTGTAGAACTTAAAATGTCAAGATCTCAGCAAATTAAAACAATATCACCTGACTACAGGGATGGCTATATTACTTGATCTGTTGGCAGAGAAATACACATTTTACTGGAGGTTTTTTCTTCCACTACTTAAAACCACACTGTTTATGAGTAAATAGCTGAGTCAAGGGGTTGTTAGATACATATGTGACCTGTTAACTTTATCTAAGTGGTCTGAGTATGAGCCATGTCAGTACAGAGTGACAGTCAGGACTATCCGATGTGTATTCTGTGGCATACACAAAATTAGCTCATTGTCTAATTCAAGTTCACCAAGATCAACTGTTCATTTTACAAAAATGATCAATTGTTCTGCTGCTAGCAGACCATGATTTAATAACTTTTCATATTTAGGCATATCTTACCCCAGAAGGGACATATTTTGATGGTATACTTGGATTTCCATAACTTATGTTACGTATGGAAGTGGAAGTGAAAGCAGCAGTTGTATCATAACGATATGGCCAAGCACAAACATTAAATCCTGGAGAAGGGTTTGTTTATTTTGTGTCACCAATCTACTATACAATATATGATGTGCATATATATATATGTGCACCTGTGTGTCTTAATGTTATATATATTATATCTATTATTATAACTAAAAAAATTTAAATGTGCTAAATACCCATATAAAATACATGGTAAATGTGAAAGTCCTTAATCCAATTTGATATTATGTGATAATTGAAAGCCCTTTAAGATAATTTTTTTATTAAGTGAATGTGAGGCTTTCCTGAAGGAGAACTTAGGTTGGATGTAAGATCATCAGTATATTTACATACAAAGGTGAGGGAGAGATAAAAACCCATACATTATTATTCACCATGAAATATTATGAAGTCTGTTTGGAAAAGCTCTAAATATACTAATTTGTTTTACATTTATGCTATGCAAATGTGAAAGGAGTTTTTTGCAGGTTCAGTCCCAAGGCTATGTTATATATTAATAGCTTTTCTTTCACTAATGAAACTAAAGATGTAAAGCACTTAAATATATAAAGAGCTATATATACTTTTCCTTTATATTCCACTGTGTCATACATTTGTGCATTTCTTTCCTAAAAAATACATTTCATTCATTTTATAGCTTAACACCTTATTTTTTTTCAGCTTTTAAAAAATTAGCTTTTCCTTCAAAATTCCCCATAAAAACTATTTCTACGTTCTTCTCTCTCATTTAATCTTTAATTCATTATTTACGCTCCTTCCTTTTCTTCTCAAAATTTCAACTATGATTTCTTTTTGTCTTCGTAACCAGGAAAATGCAAGGGATTTTGCTTCTGTTAGGTGGCAGGTTTGGGTATTTTGGGTTATTCATTTATATATTGGCAGATGCTGTGGCAGTATGCAGCAAACTCAAGTGGGAACAGAAAAGAGGGAGAAAGGAAAAAGATCACCATTTGGGTCAATAGTGATTACCATAAACATGCATGTGGTACTGCTCTCTCCAAATCTAATTACTTGAAATGAATAGCAGAGTAGAATTCAGTGATATGATGGTCCAAATGCACCCAGGGAATTTGTATGAAAGGACAGCATTTGTCAAATCATCATCTGTGTCCCTTGTTCCAGAGTGCTCTCTGGGAAGTACCTTAAGTGCAAACATGAGTGGATTATCAGCTTTCATGGTATCATTGCATTGCACCTTTCTTCCAGCAAAGAGAATGAATGATTGTCTGTCTTTATAATGATCCTTCAGTGAAAGATGGTAGTGCTCATGGATTAGATGGAATTTAACATGTCAGAGAGAATATTCCATCAGTAAAAATAAAAACAGACTTTCAGGGGAATGTGTATAAGTTACCATATTTCAATTTTAGAGAATTAAAGTGATTAAGATAACAATTTACATTAGATCGGAAATCTATTTTAAAATTGCAAAGCAGAATTTGAGAACTGGGGTGATCAGGGCTACAATTCGGTGAAATTTAAACTGCAATTTCAGCTTATTTTTCAAACTGCTGTTCTACTCTGACTAGACATTGCTCAGATGGGTTTGATTCCAGGAAGCCTAACATACATCTGATTTAGGCTGCTCCAACTGGAAAAAAAAAGAAAAAAAAAAGTGGGAAATCAAATCCATTTGTTTGTGTTGCTTAGGAGACAGGAAAAGGAAGATTAATTTCAGCTGTGCTATAAAGAATCTAAACCAAAATTATTATTATTAGCAATAATAACAATATGCATGGAAATTTGCTGGTATACCTGTGAGTTTTAGTTCTTTGCCTGTTATGCTCCGAGTGATATGAATAGGTGAAGTGTGTGAGTATGTAGTACCCTCTGAAAATCAGAGCCCTCCAATACAGCATTCAGAACCTGTTACCTTTTTTTTTTTCTTCTTTTTCTCAAAATCAACTCCCATAAATTCACATTACAGTGCCATGTAGTGACCAATAGCACAAGGGTCAACACAATCAATCACAGGGTCAAAGATCTGAAATGATGCACAAGATGGATTGCATGAGCCCAAGAGCTGCAGCACCTTGCGGAAGATATCTAGGAGAGAGAAGGCAGATCCCAACTTCTCTGTCTGGAGAAGCCCCTTGCAGGGGTATGAGAATATCTACTGGGAATATCACCTTTTGAAAAACAGCATCTCTTTCTGTTGATACTCCACTGCACACATAACCTCTAATTGAGCAAGAGAAATGTAGCCTGCCACACCTCTCACTGCCCTTGGTTTTAGAGGATTTCTAGCACAATATGGAATATTTCCCTAAAGACAGAGACTTGCAGGAGGGGAAGGACATGCCTCCGTGTTTTCTTTCTTCCTAGTAATCTTCACATTCTGTAATGCTGCTGCCAATGTGAAAGGAGTCATCAGAAAGATGAAGAGAGAAATAAAGAAAGAGGAGAAAAAGAAGGAAGAAGGGAAGGGAAGGGAAGGGAAGGGAAGGGAAGGGAAGGGAAGGGAAGGGAAGGGAAGGGAAGGGAAGGGAAGGGAAGGGGCCTACAAATAAACTTCTGCAATAGACATTCTTAAGACTAAATATTCTGTTTTGCTGTAAGTGATAATGATAAAAAAGGCAACTGAATTCTAACAGGTATTTCTTGTTGCTTGTATTTTCAGGGATTGTGAAGTTGAATTTGGATATATATACACTTTACTTGTGTCTTGATAAAAAAATACAATAAAATGTATTTTCCTTTTATAGATAAAATATAAACAGATTTCATTAATCACTTCTCTTTAAAAACAGACACTTCTTAAATTTCCTTGGCTGAAATATCATGATGTGACATAGCACATCTGGCTATACCTGTCAAGCTGTGTAGCACAGCCTTCTGGAACACGATAGTGCATGGCTGATGTGACAGGAAATTGAAGAGGACAACACAGAGTTTCAGAACAGGAATTTTATCATGAGAACATTGTTTTTGACGAAAACTGTTTAAGAAAACACAGATCTAATCCCTTATGCAATTTGCTCCACCTTCATTTCCAAATGTAAAATGGCTGTACTTAGCAGCAGCTATCTGAAGGTGTTTAATAGTCTGTGCTTTTCTTTGTAAATAATTGTGTTCTGGCAAAAATTAACTAGGTTTATAGCAATTGAATTAGCCAGGAAGTTTTCTGTAACAAGTTGGTTTTAAGCCAAATACGTTTCACACCGAGAGCTCACTAACACTGAGACAGCTTGAGAAGCCAATCTCCCCACACTATTCTGTTTTAATAGTTTCGTTTATCCAGCTTCATAAAGGTTATTTCTCATCCTTATGCTCAGGAAAGCATGATACCTATAAAGACTGTATTTATACACATGTGAAGATAAGTAGCAGAGTGTTGAGTACCACAGAGGCATCTTCAGATACAGGGGGTTTTATATTTTAACAGTAACTCTTCACAATATACAATATTTTTGTCATCACATCCTATTCCAACCACACAGCTCATGCAGGCACATGGTGATTGAATCTGTCTTTAAATCAAAATTAAACAAATAAGATTTTTCCTGCTTCATGGACAGATGGCAGCTTATTACAGGTATTCTCAAATGGTTCCTTTCTGCTTATGTGGACATATGTCAATGAAAAGTGAGATGTTGTCAGGCTGGACTCTTGATTTCTTGCTGAGGTGAAGTTATATCACAGCCTCTGTACTGATACATGAAAAGATTAATAAATCATTTTTTTATAGTACAGAGAGCTTTCTATTATGATGAACTACTAGATTAAATTAAGTAATTATACACCATTAGACTAAATATTATGAGATTGATTCAATAATCACTCATCTTTGACACATTTATAATATAACTCTTTGGAATTACCCTCTAGCTCTTAGGATCACAGTAAAAAAATCCTTGCAACAGAGAAAAATAATTCAAATCTAAATCCATTCTTAGGTAAAGAGTGGCAATCTCATCTGAATCGCAAACAATTTTAAAAACTCTTGGTAACAAAGCACAGGCTGGTAGAAGTTGAATTGCAAATGCTCCAGACAAATGTTTTTGTTGTCTGCAGAGACAGCAATTGGAAGCTCTGAGAAAATGCATTGCTCAGTTGCTCAGCTGCAACTTGGTATTTTAAAGAGAAGCTCATGTAAATCTCCTCTATTCTCCTCTGAGAGAGAAGGGGGAAATGGAGCAGTAGAAAATAAACACTTAGGCTCCAGAAACTAATCTGGCCAGCTTTCACTGATGAATTAATTTATCTGGAATTACCCATTAGGTCTTCAGTCCTACAAACAGCTCAGTATTCTTTCTTTTCTCCAGCAAAGCACTTAAGCATGTGCTTAAACATAAGCATTCTTTGGGATTTGCTTGACTGAGCTAGACTACTCCCTGCCTCAAAGAATGAAGAACTAAATTGTCATCTGAAGATAGCTCCTTGCCGTTTTCCCTTAAAACCCTTAAAATTACCTGCTCATTAAGTTTACAGTCTGTGAAGCTGAAGTGCAAATATTTATTGGACAAAGTAATCTCTTTGCTGCTTGCTGAAGGACACTAATAAAATAATACAACTTCTTCTAAATTATTTAACTTCTGACTTAATAAAATTATATTCTAAGATAAAAACCCCTAAGAATATTAAGAAATTTCTAATAAGTGCAATTTGTTCTTGTTAGAATTCTGAAGTTTTTATAAGACATAGCTGCTAAAAAAAAAAAAAGGTTAAAATGAGGTTTGCATAAGGATGATACTCAAAAAGATCTCTCTTTTTCTGAGTAATAATGTTATCTCCTGGAAAAATATTAAAATTTACAGTGCAGAAGGATATTTAAGTGAGTATTTTGTGTGAAGGTTTAAATTCACTTTTTCATGCATTTCCTTGAACATTTGTCTCTAATGAACACAATATAAGTAAATTTTCTAATGCCTCATTGTAAAAACTTCGATCAAATTTAAGGTGTAAAATGTTTATGGAAGGTTTGTAATACAGAACGAAGGAAATATTTCCTTCTTAGAACAACCAGCCATTTACCTCTCAGTCAGTGTCTCTCCTAAAACCTGTCAAAGCTGAAGAAACAAAAATCATATCAAATGCTGACTTGATATCAGTGTCAGCAGATGTAAGAATGCCCAGTGGGATCTGAAAGGTATCTTCACAATTGGTGCTGTCATGATACAACCAAATACCCATTTCGCAGATCCTCGAGATACCTTGGCAATCTCTTGGAAGGTTGTCAGTAGAGTTTTTTTCCAGTTCAATCTCAGATTGGAGATCTAGAGCTTGGTAGTGTCACCATGCTTACCTTTCTCATACTAAAAATAATAATAATAATAAAAGATAATTAAACAAACAAACAAAAAAAAACAAAACAAAAACCAAAACCAAAACAAAAACCAAACCAAACCAAACCAAACCAAAACACCAACTAAAAAAACAACCAACCAAAAAAACCCCCTTTAATATAGTAAAGAAATAAAACAATTACAATATAACCAATTGATTTGGAAACAAAATTTGAAAAGATACTTGCAAAGGGAGGGTCAAGAATCAAACTAATTGCACTTTTGAAAGCTTTGGATATTGATTGATTCTGATTCTTTCCTCTGAAAGTTATGGTCTGGAATTATCACTGAATTGACTGCTCAAGAAGTAACTCTTTGTTGTCATATTAATTTCTAAGCCTAAAACCAAGGTATTATCAAATAAACCCGTATCCTAAGGGATCTCTCGATACTCTTACCAAACAAGAAATAAAAGTCTTTCCTCCTTCATAATGATTAAACTTTTATTCCCTGCCCATTGAAAATAAGAAAGCTGTTGTACGTCAAATTCATCCCAAGAAAAAAGATCATTAACTGCAGGAGTTATACTTGCTATTTTGGACTGTAAGGTGACATGAAGTTCTTTTCAGCTTTCCTATAGAAGATGGTTGAAAACGTTCAGGCAGTCTCTTTATCAAGCAGGTAAATAACCATGGTGCTAATTTTAATGTAGATTTTACATCTTCTGAAGTCTAGACATCTTCATTCTAATATAAATATGATGACTCAAGAATTAAAACTTTCAATATTGTGTAAAGTATATCTAAATAAGTGAAGAAGAACAAATACACATCTGGAAATTTCAGGCCAGGATAAACACTGTAGTTACCTATTCTGAAGACAGTTGCACATATGAAGAAACTCTTATTTTTATTTTCTCAATAATTCTAGAAGACTAATAATCCATGAAAAAGAAATGAGGTTGGCAATCAAAGTTTATTATTATTCAAATTGCCTTATTGATAAGAACATATTAATCTTTTTTTATTCAATACAGTGCAAGATGCTGTCCAATACTAGCTCGATGTGGAAAAACAATGGCTTCAGTTTTCTCCAATGTTTAAATATCAGAAATTTCAACTATGCTTTCCTTTTGAGTCTGTTGTGTTTTGGGTTTTATTTTCGTTTTACTTACAGCTCTCTTTCAAGGGAGAGCACACTAGGAAAATTCATTTGAGATGTCCTGAACTTTATCATCTGGTGACACTCAGTAAAATGTATTATCTTGATTACTTTATTTTTTTAATTAGTTTGGCTTGGAAATCCAAAACTTTGTTGTAGACAGAGGAATATGCTATACTCCAAAGTTCTTTTAAAGACCAGTCACTTGCTTAAAATTCTATGTCTTACCCAGACTTTGAATGTTCATGGAGACTTTAAGAAAAGTTTTTGTGAAGTTAAAACATGAAAGTTTTTATGACATGCTATTAGTTTCTTTGTACTATAGTACCAAATGGTTATAGCATGACCTGTTAAAAAGACTATAACTGGGTATCACAGAGGCTTTTCCTCATTTTGGCTTTTATACAGAGAGACAGGTAGAATCGGTTCTTGGAGAATGCATCTTCCCTAGAGCTACTGATCATACACACCTTGGAAAATGTCATGGAAAGCTAAAATAAAAATGGTGGAGAATACAACTTAGATGTAAGAATCTGTGAATCTGTGGCAAGCGTAGAAACTGAGTCTACTATCAGATAGGGACTAGATATGTAGCCACATCTCACACTTATGATGATTCTGCCAGGGTTCAGAGGGCATAGTGCAGAGGTTGGCCTAACACAGGAAATCCTTGAAGACTGATTGAAAAACCAAACTCCTGCCAAAGTATTTACTGGCAAACACACAGCGAGCTGACCCCTTCCTGGAGAGACAACAGAAGACAGACAGAACTCTTTAGAATAGACCTATGCCAATATTTAGGTTATCATCTTTTCAAGCACATTTCACAGGTTGGCTGCATAAACATTTGGCAAGTCAAAATTAAGCTCCCAGTTCAACCCATCAATTCCCAAATTCCCTTCCATTTTCTTGAAGTGGTAGCTCCTCTTCGTTCACTGACCAGGTTTCTTAAACTTTATCCCTTTTCCCATTTTCACTCTCCAGTGCTCTAAGATGAGATGGGCTTGCATTTTACATATCTGAGAGTCCTCAAATTCTTCTCACCCACAAAATCTCTGAAAACTGATGCAAAAAAAAACCCCTTGTCTTCCTGTTGTGTGAAGAATTAATCTGTCTGATTCTGGTGTGAGAAAACAACTTCAGTAGATGGACTACACCTATTTAATTTTAATTTGAAAATGGAAGAGCAGTATATTTCTACAGAAACTACCACAAACCCTTCAAATAGTAATTGATTTAGGTCTTGTCTACAACAGTTGGAACCTTCTTAAAAGGTCAGTGCCAGATGGGAAACAAAATGTCATTGTTAGGATATTTAAACAAAGCTGATGATTTCTATAAATCAGTTTATGCTGCAGAAGTGTACACATCACAGAATTTTGTATAAAAAAGGTAAGTGTATTGTTGGAATTTTAATATTGAGGTTACTAAATGTATGTAATCTTCTGTTTGCACTATCTGGCATTTTTGTGAAGTATATTTATCAATAACCTGCCTCAGCCAAGAGCAGATAAAAGCAAACAAGGGTCTATGAATATATTTCCTTTTACTCACATTTCTAAGAAGTTCAAGATCAGAACACACTAACTGGTTCCCAAACCAAAGGGAAAAACCCTAGTTATTTCCAATGAGTTTTTGAACCTTTACACTGCAAGTAAAATACAAATATTGCATTTTGTAAAAATACAAATATACAAGCCAAAATACAAACTGCTTCTTTCAGAAAGCCTATTTTGGTATAAATGGCTGAATAATCTCTACTGCAGTAATCAGTAAGGAAGGGTCTGACTGTATTGCTTTGGCATTCTTGGGCAGCAAGCTTTTTAGATAAAATGACCTCTATTTTATAGGACAAACATTACAGCATTGTGAGTTATCTGATTCCCTGATACCAGCAGTGACAGAATAGCAAAATAAGCCATATAAATATTCAAGAAGAGAGCATTTGTCTTAATACTTAATTTAGCTTTTTTCCCTACTAAAATTACTTACAGAGCTGCTATCAGAGAAGCAATTTACTTGAAAACTATGCTTTTGTGTTTGCAGATCAAAGAGGAAATCTACCCTTATGAAACTTTCTCAATTTATCACCTTGGTGGATTTCACATTTATTAAATTCTTATCCATATTAGCCTATTTAAAACTCAATGTACAATTACCACCATTACGTGTCATGCAGAAGCTATGGCTTGGCTTTTTTTGATGTATCAGATGGTGCAACAGGTAAAACATGTCTGAAGAACAACTATTCTCATCTTAATGTTCATGCTGTAAATTTTGTATACAGAGCACCTATGTGTGCCTTCACCTTATCATTCAGATGTCAAAACAAATTAATATACATATAAAGAGAAAGAAGAACAGATTATTACAACTGGTTTGTAACTTCTTCCATGAAATACTGTCAGATGGATCATGATGACCTTTTCTTAATGGGAAAAAATAAAAATAGACATGAAGGAAAATGGAAAGGCAGAAGGAATCACAAAAGAAAAAAGGGCAAGACATTAGAAATGACTGGTTTTGGTTGCCTCCATTTCTAGACAGCTAACCTTTTGTTATCCAGAAGGAGAAAACTTACTTTTAGAAGCATTTAAAATGTCTAATCTTAGTCACCTAAAAACATGACTCATCCGTTTCTTTATGCTCTTAGCCTTTTGGATCTCTGTCAGGTCTTTCTTCCATACATCTTTTTTTTTTCCAGGATTCTTCCATAAGGCAACAAGGCTTTTTTACTTCATTAAAAGAATCAGAAGTTTGAAACCCTGGATTACAGAGAAGTAGATTGTGGGAAGATGGTAAATAGCAGCCATAAATCATCGCTTCTTTGAGGGTGATGGAGCACTGGAAAGGCTGCCTAGGGAGGTTGTGGACTCTACTTCTCCAGATATATTCAAAACCTGCCTGGATGTAGTCCTGGGCAAACTGCTCTAGGTGAACTTGCTTTAGTGGGGGAGTTGGACTAGGTGATCTCCAGAAATCTCCAAGCCCTACTGTTCTGTGATTCTGTGATTTCCTTCACAGGAAAGAAATTTCTTCTTCCACATTTTTGAAGGTATGTTATTAACTAAATTGGCCTGATGTAGTAGGATAATTCCTGGTTTACTTAAGTTGGTTATTTTATTTGACAGTGAGAAAAAAGAACAGCATTTTCTTGATAGTTTGGATTATTAAATACTGGTTCATTTCATTTCAGTAGAAAGCTGCTGGACAGAATAAATGCTGCAGTGAATGTGGACTCACCCTAAATGGACAGAGGTTGCAACTTTTTACCTTGCTAGGAACTCTAAAGGAAAATACATTGATAGTTTTCATTAATCAGCTTGACTAGGGTATGTGGAATACTTATTTTTGAAACTTAACATACACCAAGTAAAAAAAACCAAAAAGCACAAAACTAAATAAAAAGAAAACCAAAACCAAACCAAACCAAACCAAACCAAACCAAAACAAAAAAAAAAACAAAAAAAACCAAAACAAAACAAACAAAAAAAAAAAACAACAAAAAAAGAGGAAGAAGACAACTACTAAGAAATAAGAATCTTTCATATATGTACTGACTTTGTGTCTTAAAGAATGGCATCAAACCAATGATGGCTTATGTTCTTATGTGATAAAGCTGTTTGGATTAATCTGCACTCAACAGAAGAATCATCTTCACTTGAATGATAAAATTTCAGTAAAACACTGTTGTACCTGTTTCCCGGTCCTACTATGAGGTTTCCTCCTGCAAGATGCATTTACCACTCTGTCTCAGCTGATGGTGATTTCTTTCACCCTAAATTTTGCAGTATCTGTGCATCACATTGGGACATAAAGAACCTTATAGCGCCAAATGTATTAGTATTTCAACCTAATAAAGCACAATGCAATGGAAATCTCAAAATATATTAGTATCTTAATATTACTGTATTTTAAAGTATAAAAATTACCATTCCAGTGATAAAGAACTACTAACTACTGCAAAGACATTCTATGAGAAAAAAAAGGTCCATGATGTTTTCTAATCCAAATGAAACTAAGAAAGGGTTTCAGAAATAAGCTAATTACTGCACCCATGAGTGCTGATGGAGCTATCTGACATTACTGCACTATCACTGTCCGTCATTTTTGAAAGATCACAGAGAATGGGAGAGGTTCCTGAGGAAAGTCCATGTCACTCCAGTCTTCAAAAAGGGCGAGAAGGAAGACCCTGGTAATTACAGACCAGTCAGCCTCACCTCCATCCCAGGAAAGGTGATGGAACAGCTCATTCTAGAGATCATCTCTAAGCACATGGAAGAAAAGGCTATCAAAAGTAGCCAGTTTGGATTTACCAAAGGGAAGTCATGTTTGACTAACCTGATAGACTTCTATGATGGTGCGACTGAATGGGCAGATACAAGGAGAGCAGTGGATGTTCTTTGCCTTGACTTCGGCAAGGCTTATGACACTGTCTCCCATAACATCCTCATAGGTAAGCTCAGGAAGTGGGGATTTGAAGAGTGGATGGTGGGATGGGTTGAGAACTGGCTGAACAGTAGAGTTCAGAGGATTGTGATCAGTGGTGCAGAGTCCAGTTGGAGACCTGTAACTAATGGTGTACAGCAGGTCCAGGGAGGTTCTTCTCCCCCTCTACTCTGCACTAGTGAGACAACAGTTGGAGTACTGCATCCATTTTTAGTATCCCCAGTTCAAGAGGAACAGGGAAATACTAGAGACAGTCCAATGGAGAGCTATGAAGATTATTAACGGACTGGAACATCTGTCTTATAAGAGAGGAAAGGCTGAAAGACCTGGGACTGTTTAGCTTGAGGAAGACTGAGGGGAAATCTTATTAATGTTTACAAATATCTGAAAGGTAGGTGTCAAGTAGCAGGGGACAGTCTCTTTTCAGTGGTGCCCTGTGATGGGACGAGAGATAATGGGCACAAACTGGAACACAGAAAGTTCCACCTCAACATGAGGAAAAACTTCTATATTTTGAGGGTGACAAAAGCACTGGAACAGGCTTCCCAGAGAGGTTGGAGACTCTGCTTCTCTGGAGACTTTCAAAACCTGCCTGGATATGTTCCTGAGTGGCC
The DNA here is from genome assembly GCA_027560015.1 of Chloroceryle amazona. Classification (NCBI taxonomy): domain Eukaryota; kingdom Metazoa; phylum Chordata; class Aves; order Coraciiformes; family Cerylidae; genus Chloroceryle; species Chloroceryle amazona. The sequence continues at coordinate 34,448 of JANHFX010026140.1, forward strand.
TGCCTTGGGTAATCCTGCTCTGGCAGGGGGGTAGGACTCAATGATCTCCAGATGTCCCTTCCAACCCCTACTATTCTATCATTCTATGATTTTATAATACTGGAGTTCTAATGAATGAGAATTTTCCAATAGCCAGACTAAAGGAAGGGATACTTATCTGTAGCCCTTGTTACGCTCAGGGAGCCTCACTGTTCACTTACCATCTATCTGATAAAAAAAAGACAGCAATGAAAAATAACAGTGAAATATTTGGAGTTACTATATTAGTAATGCATCCACCTTCCAGAATACTATAGATAAGGGCTTGAAATATCAAAGAAGAATAAAGATAAGAAGGAAAGAAAAACAAGTGGGTCTTAAGAAATAAATGATGACTTCTCTTTATAATCTCAGTTCATTTCTACACAAAATGTAGAAGATGAACGTTCGCTGCATAAATACAACATTTAAAATACAAATTTTCAAATGGATCTACCTGGATGACAATGCAAAATAAATCATCATCATCATCATGGTAAGATTCAAGGAGAATACAGTGATTGAATCTGAACTCACATGCTTGCAAACAAAATCCACAAGTATGTAGGACTAAAACCAGAAAGACTGAGGCACAAAGTGAGTTTCAATTAGTAAGGAACACAAAAGGCAACAAGAAAAGGTTCTATAAATACACTATGAAAAAGAGGAAAACAAAGGGAAGAATAATTCCATTATCATACAGGTAAGAGAGCAAATAATAGATGACACAGAAAAAGCTGAAATATTCAGTGCCTTCAGTTTCTTTACTCTTTACCAAATAATTAAATTGTGAATAGATACTTGAGTTTCTCCTGAAGATAGGAACACAGTTCAAATAAGAATAGACTGAAAATTATGCAGTTAGAACAGTATAAATTGTTAGGGCCTTATAAAATTCATATCTGAATGCTTTTCTGAAGCAAGCTCCAAGTCTTTACCGTCATCCCCAAGGACTAAAGAAAAGCAAATGTAGTAACTATCTTTAGTAGAAGAGAAAAGGGGAATGAAAAACTCAGAAATTGTCTTCCTTTTCATCTCTGGAAGGAGTCTGGGGAAAATTATTAAATAATCAAATTAATACCTGAAAATACTGAAGTAAGGGAAAAGAATTCAGATTGATTTGACAAGAGAATATTATGTTAAGTTTGTTGAAATTCTTTCTTTGACAGAATATACTGAGTACAGGAGGAATTGCTGTTTGGATATTTGGACTTTGCAACACTTTTGGTATAATTCAAACAGCTTGGTTTCTAAGCAAGCTAAAGAAATACCGATCTAGATATAACTTACATCAATGCCATTTTTACAACACATTGACTGGTTTATGTAAAAGAAATCTGAACAGGAGCTCTCAAAAAGTGTTATCAATATTTCTCTGTCAAAATGGGAAAGGACCTTTTTCGGATAGAGTTTATCATAGGCCAAGTTCCACTTAACAATTTCAACAATTTGGATGACAGAGTGACATTTTTGCAGGAAACTAAAAAGAACAAGGCTTGCAAGAAGTTTGGAGAATATGATCATAACTCAGAATGATCTTGGCTAATTGGAAAGAAAGCAAGAAATTGACTAAAGTAAATTAAATGAAAGCATGAGCAAAGATCTACAGTTCAAAGACGATATTTAAATGCATTAATACAAAATGAGACCTGTACATGAGTACAAAAAAGAATATAAGGGTTATAATGTCTTTGAAATGAAATATGAGTCAGCTACATGTTTCCATTACAAAAAGATAACATTAGGCAATGCAGCTCAGAGCAGAAGTATCCTGTGTAGGACATGGAAATAATTATTCCATTCTATCACTTCTGACAAATCGGGAAATAAGTTGATGCAGCTTTATAGTGAGTAAAAGTAAAAACACTTTTTTAATTGTTTAGATGATAAAACACTGAAACAGCATAGCTTATACTTTTATGGAATTTCCCCCATTTTTGCCATTTATTGCATTTGAACTGAAGAAAGAAGAAAATAATAGGTTTATTCTACTGTTTGGCTGATCCAGTGTTGGATTTAACCCTTTTAAACAATTAGTTTTTCACTGAACTTGATTCAAAAGCTTTCAAAGGATACCAAAATACCTGGATATTATAATCTATTATTATCCAGTGTGAGCATAACTGAAATGCTTTTAAGTCATGCCTGCTTCTTTACACTACTCGGGCCTTCTAGATAAGCATATAACCTTCATTTGCCACAAGCTTTCTTCCTATCTCTAATTGTTTTGATTGTTTTAAAGTTGTACCTGCTTAAAAAACACATATAAAAAGATATATACCCTTATATAAACCTACATAACAATCTCTCTGCAGTTCTTAGTGTTTTCAGGGCTTCACAAAAGTGAACAATTTATTAGCATTCGTAATTAAATTTACTGGTCAAATAAAGAAACCTAAGCATAATACAAAAAATATTTTGTCAGCTTAATACAGTAGCTGTGAAAAACTCTGGGTGGTGTTGTATAATAGAGCTTTTTAATCCTCCCAGATGTGCACCTTAGATCCAATTCATCAGGGTTCTGTGTAACAATGTTAAACTAAAGAAGATGAAATGCTGTACCAATGTACCCTGCATGGCAGAATTATCTTACTCTTCCAAAGTTTTCATTAAGAATTCAGCTATCTGGGATAATAGCTAGTAGAGAAAAGAGGTTTGACTTTTTTTTTCCTTTCTTTTGGTTTCTGGAAGTTAGTGGATGCTCTCAATACCGGCTGTTCTATAGAAGGCATCCTCAACTAGCACTTAATTATGATGCAAAAGAATAAGCAACTGTTATTCCAACATTACAGTGTTAAATTTATTATTGTGAGTTCACAGGTGCAGTAATGTTTGCGCCTCTTCAGTCATAGTCTGTTTTTACGGAGGGGTAGAACTCTGAAGGCCAGACAAGTGTTAATTCCACTCTTAATATGTAACATGACTTATATGTTTTCTTTAGCAATTCCAAAGGTATATTTTGATATATTAATCATTACTTTTTTTTTTTTTTAAATATATAGTTTTAAAATAAAAAGTAAAAATTCAATTTGGAATTTCATCTTAAAATACAAAGTTTTACTTCATAGTCAAGTAAAGGCTTTTAATGATCTTAAATTAATAGGAAGCTAAAGAAATGTACTAAGTGAACAGGCTTTATAATACAAAGGTACACATTTCTTTTGAAAATTTTAACAATAAAACACTCTGAATTTTTAATTCATAGAATCATAGAATCATAGAATAGATTGGGTTGGAAAAGACCTCCAAGATCATCGAGTCCAACCCCTGATC